>JAODJW010000092.1:777150-789129 GCA_026777045.1 Hyperopisus bebe
CCCCCCCACCAAACAACCAGCCAAGCTCAGAGTCGCCTCATTGTTAGAATGAAAGCGCTGATCTCCATGGCAACTGAAGCCTTATAAGGCTGCCTCCACTAATCCCTCTGTAGCTTGTGCAATTCCTGTTTCTTGATGAGCGGTCTTGCTAGCACGACGGAATTCCAGAACCTTCCGTCAGAGCCATCTCTGTCTCATCACCCCGAGCAGGAAGACGACGGCAGGTGAGGAATTATGATTGATTTTTTTTGCTGAGATCTGCTGTGATTCTCTTCCTCCGTGCCAAAGTTTGGGGGGGGGATCGCTCTTGCGGTCGATGTTCAGCATGCAATGGTCCCTTTGACGGAGGGGGGGGTTGGCGTCACACTAGCGTGGGGACCCCATGTGAGGACCAAGGACGGTGCTGCAGATTTTGGGGAGGGGGGGGCAGCTGCTCTCATCTCGTGCTCGTAACTCGCCAGCTGGATCTTTGCCTACTCTATGCACCTGCCTCCCCCACCAAAAGACACGCATTCGTGCTTAGCTGGATCTCACTGCGAAGAATTTCAGGTTAAACTTCCTGATCTGGAGCCGATACATGTCCAAAAGTGGAAATTGGAGATTCACCAACGAAAGGGTGTTTCCTCAAATGTAAGTCATGAATAAACCTTCTTATTAGATGTTAAATGTGTGTAGTTTAGACTCACGTCTATGTCCAGGTTCTGCATTTTCGCTTCTAATACATGCAGCTTTGATTTTTAATCAAGCAACTTCTGGATACGCATCCTCTGCTCTTCTCCCGATTTCAGTATCGCGGGTGGGATTGTTCATTCCAGTTAAAGTTTCTGGTACGATCCAGCTCTGTGGCATAACAATACCGAACTCCCTTGAGCTAAAACATCCCACTGGAGCGAACCTGGGGCGCTAATTATTTCCCAAAAAAGGGATTTCTGCCCCCTGCTGGCTGAGGTTAATCCTTCTTAACGTGGGGTTAGAGTTTTTAGCAAGCCATTCTCTCTAGGAGGGCACAGATTAGGCAATGAGGTCTCAATGAGACCCCCTGTCGCTGACCAAAGTGAACCATTTTGAAACCAGTGCTTAAACGATCGCTCTAAAATCAGTAGCCTTTCCCTCTCCTGCTTTTCAATACCCCCAATCTTCTCCCCTCCTCTCTTATATTCTGCTCAAGGTTGTGAAAATGGCTCCTGGGGATCAGATACTGCCCCTGCTGGTTGGTCTGTGCATATCGAGCGCAGCTTTGGCGAAGGCCTTCCAGCAAGACGCCGCCGGAACCTTGGTATGGAACGACACGATGCAACTGCGAAGGGACCAGACGGGGGCGCTGGCTGCCAGGCTTTTGCTCGCGGTGCAGTGTCCCAGCCGGGTCGAGGGCACCCTCAAGCAGTGTCAGCAGGTCAGGTGATGGGATTTGGGGGGGGTGGGGGGTCATAGGGTTGTCCCGTGGGGTTGCTAAGCTGTCTCCCGGTTATCGAATATCTGAACCGGGATGCTCTCCAGCACCAAGCCTTGAGTGTTGGGGGTGGTGTATGGGGGGGGGGGTAGTTTTCTCAAAGCGACCCATGGTTTGTGAGCAGGGAAGGACATCAGGAAGTGACACGTCGCATGGGTTCTCACACGTTCCACCACCATCCTGCAGTATATCTATTGTGTGTCAGTGAAAGTTCCCTTTTTCTTGTGGAACTCTTGACTCTTGTCAGTCTGCTTTTCAGTATGGGGGGGGGGTAAGGTTTGGGAAATGTGCCGTACACTGGTAGAGAATCGGACGCTTAAACTTTATAACAAGCCTTAAGCAAAAGAGGATTATAATGCCATATAAAATCATGACTTTCAGGAAAATCATGGTTGATTTGATCATTCTCTCTTTCTCAGAGTCTGTGGGTCATGCTTTAGTCTTAAACCTCCAGAGCTGTGGGTTTGAGTCTCTCCTTGGCTTACAGTTTCCTCCAGATACTCCGGTTCCTTCTCACAATCCAACAACATGCAGGCAGGCTAATTGGTGTTTCTAAATCGCCATTTGTGTGTGATTATGCACATGTTTTTGTGCCCTGTTGTGAACTGGTGTCCCATCCGGGGTGTCCCCTGCCTTGTGCTCTCTGCTCATAGCGATTCTGTTCTGGATTATTGGTTATGGGTGGATATGTCTTTAGTGGGTTAACTTTACACTTTTGTCATACAGCAGAAGATCGCCCTTAAACAATAAGTAAAGGTTAGACTTCCCTAAAAGCATCCCAGATCTGTCACTGGAGTCTGCTAATTTTTGCCCTGTCTGTGTGCTCTCAAACCTGTGGCTAATTTACAAGCAGGTCATTTTGGAGAGACGGGGGTGGTAAAAATGTTGATGAAGCAGTTTAAGCTGATGAGAGAGCAGGAAGCCCCTTTTTTCACATGAGCCCCGTGTTCCTCCCCTCTGTCAAGCTGTTTCCCCCCACCCAGCTTGTCTATGGAAAACATATGGGGACCTTTCATCCTGGCTTGGGGCGTCCAGTGAACCGCCTGCAAGAAAGGGCAGCCTTTTAATTCAGGCTCCCTCCCCACATAACATGTTCCTGGATATAATTACATAACAGCATTTTCTATTTTTCAGCATTTTCCCGAGTTTCCTTTAATAGCTTGTTCTCCTGTACTTTAGCTCACGCTGAACTGTTTGTTTTTGACGGTCCCATCTGGTAAGTCGCCACCTAAGCAAGGTCCGACTGGTAAGCAGTTTAAACGTTTCCTTGACAACTGCCCAAAAACATGTATTATCCAATCACATGCCCCCCTGGTGTTGTTTTGCTCTCACATTGTTTCTGTAGATTCTTGATTTGTTACGGATTTATATCCAAGGACACCCCTTGTGTCTGGAGATTTCGCGGATTCGTGAATCCCTGCCATTTCTCCTCAGTGCCTTACGACAGACTTGCTACTGTCGGTGCTGCCAGGCCCTGGTGGAGAGTACTTGACGGAGGACGATTTCGGTCGGATCTCTACCGTCTTGCTGTACTACATGGTCAACACGGAGCAACTCTGCATTGCCAATGTCTCCTCCTCGCCTGGGGACTTTCAGTACTACCTCTCAGCTGTGACGGGCCTCCACCCCCAGGAGGATGATGAGTACCTCTCCACCAATGAGACAGAGAGCATCTTGCGAGTCATTAGCTGGCACTACCGGGCCAGAGCCCAGCACCCGCGGGTCAGCACTGCATTGACCAATCAGACATGCCTATTAGATCAACATGCCAGAGACATGCAAGTGTACCTGCTTTTAAGATACCTTATATACCTTCATGATACCTAAGCCTGGAAGGGTGGCGTAGTGACTCCAGAATAGTGGGTTCAAATCCCAACCCCATGTAGATTTAGATAGATATTAATCCCTTGGGAAGGTTCCTCCGGGAAATTCAGTTTCTAGGACAGCTCTATTCATTTTGCTTGTTTGAATGGGTTTTCTCCAGATACTGCAATTTCCTCCTGCAGTCCAAAAGGCTTGCAGTTCAGTGATTTTTTGTCTCTAAATCGTACATGGTGTAAGTCTGTGTACACTTAGACAGCCTGTCCAGTGACCTTTGACCTGTTCTTACAGGGATAGGCTCTAGGCCAACCATAACCTGGATAAACAAGGCTAGATGAATGATGGATAGAACTCTTCTATTCATAAACACATAGGAAACAAGCCACATATTTCATCAAATAGACACAATGTGGTATTTTAATGAATTTTAATGTGCCTTCAGTTAGCTTTCTATCCATTTCAAGATGCCTTTAAATAACTCATAGCAATCTTGAAATTATTTGCATTTTAAACCACGGAATATTTAAATTGACAATGAAACATTTAAATATATCTCTGGTGAAAGACTGTCTCTGACTCAGCTTGGTTGCGTAATAATAATAAAAAAAACGATTTATTAAAAATGTAGAGAATCCCACACACATACTCCTGTAACATTACTCCATAGCGCCCACTGGTGGAGGTTATCTCCCTTACCGCCGTTCCCGCTTTCTCCTCCCAGTGCGTCGACGCCTTGTCCCTGATGGAGGGGGTGGGCACGGCTGATGGACGCGGCGCTGCCCCCCAGGCCGTCCCCCGAGTGGCGGGGGCCATCGTCGGTCACATCCTTCGGGGGCAGTGCTTCAGCTGGAGGAACCTTCCCTTCCCAGGGTTCTTTGTGGACCGCATTTTCCAGGCCCTGAATAGAACCAGCCACCTGGAAGTCGCAGGTGAAAAATTTAGCTTAGCTTCCCTGCTGGCTCATCAGTGTCAACCCCATCTTTATCGGCATTGTGCACATGCACAAAGAAAGGAGGTGGTAGGGTCTCCTAGTGTGAGAATCACACATAGTAATAGTAATAAAATAGTTCAGCAGAATCAATGGAATAGCATTTAAAATCAGAACAGCACTTACTTTCTTGAGTAAGAGGCAAGGATCGTGTACAGTATATGATCACCCCACATGAGCAGTACTTTTTTTCGAACCTGCAGCCATTTTGGCTTAATTCTGCATCCCTGACCCATTTGGCATCCTAATTTCGTTCGCACTGTCTAATAAAAATATGTAAAGTCTGCAGAAAAACATTATTTGGATTTGAAATAGGAGACTGGGAAAATATGAGGGCCAAAGGAACTATTTAATGAACCACTGAGCTTATGTTGGGAGTGGTGTGGCTTTATATAGGTGGAAATTTGCACAGGTTCTTTGTATTAAAGGCCTCTGTAAGACCTGACGTGCTGTTCTGCTAATGTGATGTCACATGCCACCATCTAATCCCTAGACCTGGAGGCTTTGGTGCATCTTCTGGACATAGGAGGGGGCGGGGCTTCCCACTTGCACAGCAGGGGTAGGCTGAGCGTTGAGGATCCCTCCCATGGACTGGCGGGAGCCAGCAAATCAGAGAGCTGTCCTCAGGAGTCACATGACCACAGCACTGATTGGTCGAAGGTGTGTCTATTTGCCCTACTGAGTGAAGCATGAATTTTTGATTGCATTGAAATTTATCCACACATAATGTGTGCATGTTTCAACAGGTCTGCCTCTCAGCCAGTCAGCTGGTGGAGATCTTTGTACTGGAGCACCAACGTGTGATCTCCAAGGAGCACTTTGGGAACATCTGCCCAGCCGTTGTGCAGCAGGTGTTGGACCATGCCTGCAGCTCTTCCGCACATGCAGGGCACGGCCCAGCTCCGAGCACCATGGAGAGTAAGAACTCCTCCTCTTCCTCTCCCCCATATATCTCATGAAATGCGCAGCTCTGAGAAATTTGCATGGACCTTGGGAGTTGTACACTAATACACACATGATGAAAACATTTTTCTTTATTACCAATTTGTTGTATTTTTAAGCATTTGTAGATGGATGGATAGAACTCACCGCTGCTTCTTCATTTTCATAAATGACAAGAAGTTTAATCTGACCCAGGGGCATTAATGCACGGGCTCTCCTAGGCTGCAGCTCAGGGCTCCAGCAAACATCAGCTTCCCCAACATGGGGAAAAATGGGGCAGTTATTTAAATCAACATCACCTCAGTGTCCATGCTGAGATCAGCCTAGGGCCCCCAGATTAATTCATTTGGCTCTGAATCTACTAAACATGATTATTATTTATTATAATTATAATAATCCATCCATCCATCCATTTATCCTACTGGGTCGCGGGGGGTCCGGAGCCTATCCTGGAAGCAACAGGCACAAGGCAGAGAACAACCCTGGACAGGGGGCCAGCCCATCGCAGGGCACACTCACACACCAGTCACTCACACATGCACACCTATGGGCAATTTGGGAACTCCAATTAGCCTCTGCATATCTTTGGACTGGGGGGGGAAACCGGAATACCTGGAGAAAACCCCACGACGACACGGGGAGAACATGCAAGCTCCACACACGTGACCCAGGCAGAGACTCAAATCCAGGCCTTGTTTTCAGTTCTCCCAGGTAGTTAGTTTAATAATTACTGATTCTGATTGGCTGGAGGCTTCACACCTGGCTCACGGGTAAAGGAAGGCTGGAAAATCAGCAGTGCTCGGACCTCGAGGACCGTGATTTGAATAACCCTGGAGTAGGTGTTGGACACAGGGCCTGGTCACTGTAGGAGGACATGGTGTCCACCACAGCTAAACCCCTCCACCTCTCTCCATCCCTCTCTCCACCCCGCTCCTGCAGAGTATGGCTACAGCACGGCCGCCGTCCTCCTGGTCACCGTCAGCTCCATGTTAGGCACTGCGTTGGTCTTCTTCAACTCATGCCAGGAGGTCTACGACCTTGTGCTGCAGCTCTTCGTGGGCCTGGCGGTGGGGACGCTTTCTGGAGATGCCCTCCTCCACCTCATCCCACAGGTAAGAAGTGGAGGAACATCCCAGGACAAAGGGGACTGGTAAGCAGTGAGTGCCCAGGTAGAAGTGTGAACTCACTGGAGCAGGAGATACGCAGTGTCTTCCACATAAAACAAGGAGCCAATAGGACTGTTGTTTACATCAGTAGAAAGTGCAACATTAAGAGCACTGGGGGAATATGCAGTGGTGTGGGTTAGTCGAGGTGTTCTGGAACAGATGACTGGGTCTTGAATTAATCATCTGTTAAATACTATCGTACACATCCTCTGCTACACTCAAATCTGCAGGGCACACATGGAGAGTAATTTAGGTCTAATTCAGGTATTTCCAGTTTTGCAAGGTAACAGTACACCTCAGTGTTTTCAGTTTTCATTTTAATTAGACAGAAAAAATATTGTAGCGCCGGGCAGACCGAGGCATGACGAGGGCAGCGAAGGACGAGGAGATTCGCTTGACAGAACAGAAGTTTATTATAGTCCTGAACTGGACTATACAGCAGGCATTCAAGGAGCACCGAATCCAAGTCCAACGGGGAAACACAGGGAAGTCAGATGCAAGACAGTGAAGGTCACACTCAGTGGGTAATTTATACAACCCTAAAGACACATGAGGATCTAACTGGGTTCACGCAAGACATGGGCAGACACACGTGCGACAAATAGGGAAATACAATTATAACCATAACTACAGCAACAATACAAGGGCTATTTACAATTCACAGACACAGGGCTACATACACACACTCACAAGGCATCGGTATCCATAAATTTGCAGGACCACTGATAAGCTGCTTAAAGGAGACCTATTATGCTCACTGTCACTGTTCATAATTTTATTTTGGGGTTCTACTAGAAGAGATTTACATGCATCAGTGTTCCCAAGACATTTTTCTCATACTGTACTTTTCTATTCACCCCTCTGTCTGAAACACTCCGTTAGAGCTTTAAGCCCCGCCCCCAATGAGCGCAGTGTGCTCTGATTGGTCAGCTTGTCCAATTGTCACCATGTCATGAAAGCAAGGGTTGGAATTCAGACAGACAGTGTGAGGTGTTTCAGACAGATTAGAGAAGAAGTGTCTGTTGTTAGAGTTATTCTCACTAGCATGTACTTTGGGTCTTAAGACTTCGCAGACCGTTTACATAAAACTATATAACACACTAAAGGAAAGGGAAAAACCAGAAAAACTATATTAGCGCTCTATATGCAGGAAATGAATTATAGATGATGGTTTTAAATGTACATAGACAGGTATATTTTATACATATACACAAACTGAACGAGAAGGACAGAGCTTAGAGGCAGAGTGCTAAGCAACCTCTGTATCAAATGAAAGGTGTAAACCTGAAATGTTAAGCTCTAAGTTGGACCATCAGAAAACATTTGTTCTTGTGCCAACAAGGCTGGTATTTTGTTGACTTTGGATGAAAGCTTACATCAGGAAGACAGCGATGTCCCCGCTAAGGACATTTTGGCCTTGCCTTCATTTCTCACGAGAGCTTATTAACAGCTGATGATTGCCAGCTCCGTCCTTCATTGTGTGCAAACTGCTGACGGGAAATCCGACGAGAGGCTTCGGAGTTTGGCTGGACGTTCTCACAGTGACAACGCTTCCTGTTATCCCTTCTCTCAAGATCCTCGGACTCCACGACCACGCCGACCACGAGGACGGGCACGCCGCGGAGGACAAGGACTACCTGTGGAAGACCTTGGGAATCATAGCGGGCATCTACAGCTTCTTCCTGATCGAGAGGATCTTCTCGCTTATCATGCCAGCACATTGCCAGGCAAGGAGCCGTGATGTAGTGTTGGAAAAAATGTGTCTGGAAAAGGTTTGTTTGGTCTCTCGAAGGAAGCACCAGACCTGTGCTGGCCCAACTCTTTTCGGGGCCTTAAGAAAAATGTGATTATCTTTGTTGTCATTTGTCATCTTCCTTCCCATTCTTGATAGGCTTATCAGATGGGGGGCCCTGGTGGGCTCTGGGCCATAAGCAGCTACATAGTTCATTTATGCCTTGGGCAAACTCTGCAACAGACTCTGGTTGGCCACAGTTCTGTAGTTCAGTTATGATCAACTGCAGAATAAATTCTCAAGCTATTAGAACTGATGGCCACCTACTGTAAATGGCTTGAAAATATAAGCATTAACTAAATTATAATTGGGTTTGCCTGTAAAGAGATTTGCTTCCCTTCAGACATATTACTACATCTCCATTTATATTTCTACACTACATTTGTTGTCTTAGATGACACTTTGATGAGAAGCAATTGAGATTTTCTCTGATTAATAGAGGTGGTTATCTGCATATGGTGCTTTTCCACTGCCACCAAGAACCAAGTGAACTGGAGGTTTTCCACTGCCACCAAGAACCAAGTGAACTGGTGCTTTTCCACTGCCACCAAGAACCAAGTGAACTGGAGGTTTTCCACTGCAAAGTATGCAAGTCGTACCCGAGCCGTAACTGTGCTGACATGGCTCTGCTTGCTAGCAGAAAACATGACCAAACTGAGCTGGCCGCTTCACTGCTGTGTGATTGGTCGAAATACATGGAGATACCGGCGTTCTGTGCATGGAATCCCTGAAGGAAAAAGCCTGTGTTCTTTATATCATTCATTATTAGTAGTATTGCACTTCGTGATGTACTGATGCATTCCCAAAAATTTGGAACTTGAAAATTTCCAGTCTCCTACATAAAAAAGTGCAAAAGAGCAGCTGAACGGAATGGATTTTTAATTCAAAGTTATGCAGCCGAATGCTAATTCCAGTAGCGTTTGTGAACAGTGAATAAGCGTCTCTTTGGTTTTACTTTGGTCACTGTCGCTCTCCCAACCCAACAACACCTTTACCAAGCTGACCCTTCTGCAGTAGAAACCCGAGGCGAGCTGGAACCATGTTGTAACTGATCTCTCTTTGCGATATGGCTCGGTTCCTGGATGCCAGTGGAAAAGCACCAGTAGAGAATTTCAGGTAAAGTACCTCACCTGGGATCAAACAGTAAACCCTTCCCAGGATTGAGGCTCACATTTTAAATATGTGTCCTTAACCACTGCACCACCTGCTGTCTTTTTCTGGAAAGGCTCCATATAGGGTTCCAGTTTATTGCCATGGGAATCTCAGCTCATTTCCATGGGGCAAGGACCTGACTTCCAAATCTTCTCCTTCCCGGCAGGGACGCTTGTTTGCTGGGGAGCGTTCGGGCCGTTCCTATGATGTCCCACTGGAGATGCATAGGAACGCCCAGCCGCAGATGGGAAAAACTATCTCCACCATGCAGCTGGTGAGGAGCTATCTTTGGGCAGACAAGCCAGTATATCTTTCAAGCATTCAGCAGAAGCTGGTCAATCTTTCGGTAGGAGCCTGAAGTGTAGTGTTCCATACTGTGCTATAGCTGTTCGGTTTGTTGTTACGGAAGTTAAGGTTCCAACTCCCAAGATATGGATCTTCAAACAAATGTGCTTGGGAACAGGAGATACACCTGTTTGCCAGGGAACTGAAGCCTGGCTGTGGGGGAGGCTGTGCCTCGTTTAAAAAAGGAGGGGGGGGGGGGGGTAACAGCTTCTCTGTGTCTGATAGGAACCAAGATGGCGGAGGTCAGCCTTGGAAGGGTTTCATTGACATTTCATGCTTGCGACATCTGATACGTTTGTCTGTGTCGGGGGAGGACAGCTCTTACAGACTTGGTCTAAGCCCACTGTTGCCCAAGTCTGGCCCCTGCAAAAATGACTGGCCTTTGAAGGCCGCCCCAATCTAAATTTTCGGCAGGTGTCACTGAACGGGAAGTGGTACAACTTGGCCTCACTGCCTACTAGTTACTATCCTTCATAAAGAAGGTCTGTGGTGAAACTCCCCAACCTGGGCCATCCGTCCGTCACACCAGATCTTCTGGCCCCTGAGACCAAAAGTCCCAGCACTGGTGGAAACAGGGAACCAGGGGGACTTGGGCCACTGACTGGATAGACGGCTTCAGGATGAGGTGAAGCAGAAGGCAGATTTTTCTATTTTTATGTGAAGTGTTTTGGGTTGTCTATGTTTGGAAGGTTACTTTTCATCCATCCATCCATCCATCCATCCATTTTCTGCAACAGGGCAGGGATGCCCAGACCTCCTTCTCACCAGTCACCTCCTCCAAGGCGTTCCCAGGCCAGCCAAGAGATATAATCTCCCCAGCGTGTCCTGGGTCTGCCCCAGGGTCTCCTCCCCAGTTGGACATACCTGAACCACCTCCCCATAGAGGCATCCAGGAAGCATCGTAGATAGACCACTTCAACTGGATTCTTTTGATGTAGAGGAGCAGCAGCTCAAAAGGTCAATTTGCAGCGGTGAATTGACCTGAAAAGACCTAACAGGAGGATGAACCTGAAGAGCTTTGAAGGGCGTGACTGTCACAGCAAGGGTTTGGGACGCACTTCAGTACGACACTGCTAGGTTTACATGCTCATGATGCTCTTCTCTATGACAGGGCGCTCTGGAGGACTCCGAGTGTGTCGAGGTGCCCCCTGACGGACCTGAAGCTCGTGCCCCTTCCCTGCCAAAGAGTAAGATAATTTACTGACCGTGAACTAGGCGCGCCTCACGTGAGGCTGTGCAGCTGACCCAGCTCTCCTTTATGCCCCGCCCCCTCCTGCTCCCCAGAGCCAGGGGTGTCACTGCTGGCGGTGATGGTGATCGTGGGGGACAGCCTGCACAACCTCGCCGACGGACTGGTCATCGGGGCCGCATTCTCGTCCTCTGTGGAGATGGGCACTGCCACCACCGTGGCGATACTGTGCCACGAGATCCCACACGAGATGGGTACAAAACTGGGGGGGGGGGGTGGTCCTGCGGGGCCGTAACTGCACAGTTAAAGTGTGTCTATAGTGAAGAGACACATCTCAGTACAGCCTCCATAATATATTATGCAGATAAATGAAATCAGTACTTTATCCAGTCTGGGGGGGGGGGTGGATCCTATCTAAAGCTGCACTGGGCACACTGTGTTTCTAAGAGATAGAAAATAAAAATATCTATCTATCTATCTCTCTCTCTCTCTCTCTCTCTCTCTCTCTCTCTATCTATCTATCTATCCATTGGTCTCTGTTTATAAATGTTTACATTGATATATTTATGAATGTCTATTGTACGATACATGTCCTGTCTGTGTTAATACATTTTTATTATGTATATATTTGATATGTATTTATAGTACTGTGCAAAAGTCTTAGGCAGTCACAGAAAATGATGTTTATACTGGAGTAAAACTATGACGTGTGTGTCAAGGCGTGCCAGCTTAGCCATTTCAAAACCTCTCCAAAAGTCTCACTGGTATTTGCAGCAACCATCCAATATACAAATGTGTTTGACTGGACCACCAGTATACGCCACTTGGCTAATCGATACCCCATCAAATTGTTTCGCTAATTAAGTTAATTAAGAAAGCTTGTCATGAAAGGAGAGGAGAGGTTTGGGAACTGAAGCAATGTTCATCTAGATACCCAGCAAGATATCTTTTTGGAGAATAGATGAAGTTCTTGTTTATTTTTTTGTTGCTATTAATTTGCACTTGTTCTGATGTTAAATCGTGTTTTATTCTGTGTAAATATGCATCTCCTGCACAGATATATAGCTTTAAGCATCATATCCTTGTGCTGCCTAAGATCTCTGCACAGTACTGCATGTTTATATTCTGCTCACT
>JAODJW010000092.1:791258-803703 GCA_026777045.1 Hyperopisus bebe
TCGTTCGCAAAACGCTGGCATGGGGGAGCATTAGTGAAACTCGCGGCTAATCAGCTTGCAGTGCAAGTCACTGACTCGGAGTGAATTTTTCAGTGGGGAGGGAGCAAACTGGCCCCCGCACACTATCAGCCTATGGTATGTATGCAGGTCTTTGGATAGGAATGTGATTGGGCTGGCAGACATTAGGGCTGGAATGCGATTGGGCTGGCAGACATGAGGGCTGGAATGCGATTGGGCTGGCAGACATGAGGGCTGGAATGCGATTGGGCTGGCAGACATTAGGGCTGGAATTGTGGGTTCGAATCCCTGCCTCCTTTGTGTGTGTGGGGTCTGCATGTTCTCACTTTGTTGTTCACATTTCCTGCTGCAGTGCAAAGACATACATTCTTTTCAGTCCCCACAAGTGGAAATTCAATTTTATAAAAACTGTGATTGCAATCAGAAAACTAAAATAGCCATAAGTCTCATATTTTGTTTGGTTACTTATGGTTAGGGCTGGGTAGGGGTTAAGATTGGGTTAGGGGTTCAGGTTAGTGCAGACACTACAATACAAAAATATTTATTTTGTGAATCTGAGTTTGACTAAGTGGCACCATGAGTATATTAAATTGTCCTGAATATTTCCTCTATACACCCATTTCAGGTCAAGTAAGCATACTTTAGGTCTCCCTTGGAAAATGTTACTTTTGCGCATTATTAATTCAGCTCAGTATTATAAATATGATTTAGAATAAGATACACAAACATCGGTTTGCTTAGAGATTTGTCAGCCTCCCCTATAAACACGCCACTTTAACCTTTTCACGTCGTGTTGTTACAATGTGAGGAAATTGATTGCGAGCTTTTCTGCTTAAATAGGAATTTTCAGGAAACCTTTTGGATTTCGGGGCCGGGGGGGGCGGGGTGTTGGTGTGTGTTCGGCAATTACGTTTTCATGGATGTTGGGGGTTAGGTTGTTTTCAAACTCCCAGCGCTGACAGGACAAGGAAGGAAGCCTTTGTTATCTCTGCCACGGTGGTGTCTTTTTTTACAACCAGAGGACGACAGTGATGGTCGTGAACTCACACGGTCAGCAGAATCATTTTGGGGACCTTCCGAGCAGAGATAGCGAGTCCAGCTCTGACACTTCCGAAAACTGGAAGTCCAGTTTTCCCCTATTGCGGAAAAGAGTGAATCCTGCCAGATTTTAAAACAGATACGCGCACAATCAGAAATTTGCCAATATCCTGGCATCGCTGGCATGTACTGAATAAGCAACTTACTCCCTCAAGAAATTCCACTTCGAAGCAAATAAGGAAAAAAAGGTTAATGTGTGTGCGTGTCTCAGCAAAAACTCGTCACACTTAAATAGGATACCAATGCATATGCTCTAATATTCTTGCTTTTGCAGTTGTTATTTAATTAAATGTAATTAATCGCATTAAGGATCAAATTTAAATATTTTACATGGTTACTGTGCAGTTAAATTTGGGGCAGTATCTTAATAAACCGTGCAATCATGGCTTTCATAAACAACTCAAATCGACGGGCGAATAAATTAAAAAGTTACTAATTGTGTTTAAACATAAAATCAGAAAAGAAATGGTAGAAAACATAAAGCTGCTGTGTGACTTGAGGTGACATTTAACACAACAAAGAAAATACGTGTCACTTGTTGAAATACCCACATTGGCCACTAGATGGCATAAACAGATCGCATTTTACGACGGGACTTCCAGTGACGTGTATGCGGCGTGCGTCATCTGCCCCTGTACTTTGGGGTAAAGCAAAATCAAACAAACAATTATTTATGATCCGTTTAATGGATTTCCAGGTCAGGTTATATCCACGCAATCACGCCTATAAATGTAGCAAATCTTGTAAGCTATGCAAGACGTTCTGGTTTGGTATTAAACGTTACTCCTTCGGTTGCTAATATAGTGCATATACGAAATAAACGCAGAAAATCTACAAGTTAATAACAATCGGCGGATTAGACATGAAGCCTAGTACTGAGCTTTGCGTTGGGGAACTTAAAGTTTGCAGTTTAAGTACCAAGTTGGGGCTTTCTTTTGTAAAATAATTTTGTACATAATTAATGTATAAATAGTTTCTAAATATATTATAACCAATGCACCAAACACTGTCTTCTCTTTTGCGATTGCACAGTACAGACAGGGGTTGTGCCATCTCCCAGCTAAAGCGTTCCTTTAAAAAAGTACGGAAAAACAGCAAAGAGTATCTGATGCAAGAAAAGCCCGCTGAATGGCATACATTAAAGGCGCTCAAAATAGTCCCTCTGTGCATGGGAATTGTGAGAGCGGGGGACTGAGAGAATGTCAAGACTAAACTAAAAGAGCCATGCCATATATGAGCAAGGCGTGATGCCTAACAGCCTGCACACGTCCTGTCCCTATGGAAAACCCACATCCCTGCAAAATGTCAAAAACTGTCCCGTTAAATGCGTGGGCTGAGTGCCGCAATGGGTTGCATTAAAGCAGATTGTAGTTCTGATGGCAGCTTGGGGCAGCAGGCGCGTCACAAGTTTACTATTTGGGTCTCGGAGAGATGAGTTTATGATAAAGACCGGGTGGATGGAGGATGCCAGGAATCCACTTGTCTTAGCGAAATTTGCCCCTCCTTCTGCCGTCTTCCAGGCTGAGATGTGACTCAAACTTCTGGAGCGAGTCTTCAGACCTACGAAATTAAAATCACATCCACCCCACGCCTCTGGGATTACGGACTTCTAATCACCTCCGGCCCAAACCTCCGGAACTTGAAGTTTGCCTTTTCGTACGTCGTTTTGAATGCACATCACACCCTGACACCTTGAGTTCCTGAAATGTAACCTTCTATGTTACAAGTTTAAGGAATAAAAAATATCGACAAATAAATCTGTCCAATGGTTCAGAACAGCATGTTGAAGATACCTTCCGCTTCTCAAGAACTTCACCTGGACTCCTCTGAAAACCCCGTAGTAAGTACACACTTATTCATTTCTCTTGCTTTTTTCCTGATTCTCTTCTTGTTTTATTTTAAAATATGTATTTGCTTTTGATATGTAGCTGACTGATTTGCTTAATGACCACGGATAAAACAAAACATTCAGAAAGAACTTTTGCGGTGTGGCCAACGAAGCGCACATGCAGTCTCCGTTTGATTAGATGGACGCCTGTTTACACACCGGTAGGGGTGCATGAACTCCGATTAAAATATGTAATTCTGATATAATTTCGCAGGGGCATATTGTGTGAATATCTGATTACCTAATTTCTTTTCAATAATTCGGAGAAATCAAGCTCATCGTGCAGCTATCCAGAAGCCGTTGTAAAAGTCCAGATTTGGTATTTCTGTGGTTTCATTTGAGATCAGATGATGGTTAATGAGCCGATATGAAGGGAGATCCGTTTTAGGAGCGAGATGCTGTGGATGTGAAACAGGTGCGATGTCTTTATACACAGCCCAGTGAACTTGATACTACTTACTGCTTCACATTTAGTGTTATAATCCCGTCCTCTGGGAACGTACCAAATGAAAAGGATCAAGTTCGGTCTGAGGACCATTTGTAGGTTCACTCAGGGACGGGAACTTAAATGAACCCCAATCCATTATACCTTGATTCTGAGGTGTAGTATTAGTAGGGCTGCCACCAGTCCCTTATAATACGGGACCGTCCCGTATAATGCGGAATGCAGCAGTTTATTTTCCAATATGGAGCGATCCAGCATTATAAGGGACGGGTGACAACCCGAAGTGGTGGATATACGCAGGTATACGGCTTATTCCCTCCTTTAAAAATGAATTTACTTTATATCCGCCTAAAAATTGTCAGAAATGCGCATCGGAGCCGTTACACCACTGGCAAAAGTCCTATCCTTATGGAAAGGACAGATTGTGTTATGTTGTTAGTAACTATGCAGAAGCTTTGTCTTCAAACAGTTGGTGCTTTGCAAATAGCGGTATACTGAAACCACATGAACCAAAGATAAAAGGGGAAATGCTCTCATGGCAGAGGACAGACTTAATGCTTAATTCACCAAATTTCCACATGCTCTCAATATCTGCTTATCTAATGAGGGTCAGGACAGGAGAATGTGGAGGGCGATCGCTTGATTGCTGAGGGCTGTTTTTAACACTGGAATATATTCGGAGGTAGATCACAGAAAATGACACATATATTACGATTTTCATAATAGGCCTATATATATTTTATATAGCGTGCAGTGTGGGTTGGACGGGTCTTCTTGGGTGTTTAATTAAACGTCTTAACTCTCGTATGTCCTGTATTGTCGGAACAGTCCCACGGGAAAGGAGGCAGGAGAATAGGCCGCTTCAAAGGCTCCGAGGGCAGCACGTCCTCCGACACGACGTCCAACAGCTTCATCCGGCAGGTAAAGCGGCCGCTCCGGCACCTGAACGGGCACTGGGGGGCGGGTCCTGGCAGCTTACTTATGGCAGCTCATTGGATACAGCACTTACAGGACTGGGCTCTGATTGGTAAACTAGGGGCACCATAATCTATAACGCTTCATCATCCTGCGGTTTAGAAATGGATTTGGGAAAAAAAGTGCTTGAATGGTAATCTTTAAATTTTATACCGAGCAAAAAAATTAGCATGCTCCGTGATAACTTAGCACCTGTTGGCTATGGGTTTGAATCCGCATCCCAGCTTTGTGTGTGTAAAGTTTGGTGCGTTGTACATGTTTGTGCACGGCTATCCTCGCAGAACTTTCCTTCTGCCAGTGAGTGAGTGCCCAGCCATTGGCAGCCATTTCCCCATCTTGTTCCCTGTGCATTCTGGGATAGGCTCCAGGCTAACCGTGATCCTGTACTGGATAAGCACTTATGGTAGATGGATGCCAATAAATTTGTTCAAAACAGCCAAGTGATACTTATGACTTAGCCTGTTAATGAAGCCCGATGGGTCACTGATTTACTTTTCATTACCTTACATCTTGTTCTCTAGTGAGTAGGTACCATCCTCGACTAATTAATCCTGTTGTGCTAGAATCTAGGCATACTTGGAGCTGTGTGATCTGAGACTGGGTCCCAAAGCTCATTTATTGTCCTCCCTGTTACTTTGTGAGTTTCGAGGAAGAGCAGGGTAAATGGAAAGCTGTCCCCCAGGTTTGGTGGGAAGGGATGGGAGTGTGTGCGTGTGTGTGTGTTCATTTAATGTGAGCAATAGTGGATGAAAGCGTTTGGCACCGGAGGTGTTATGAAACAGACTACAGGCATGGTTGGGGGGGGGGGGGGGGGGCTTACGCCCCCATAAGGTGTCTGGTCTTTGTTGAGGTAGGTGGATCGGGGGGGAGGGTGTAGGTGGTGACATATTTCTGCCTTTTTTGGAGGGGGATACTAAATCCTTGTTCTGGGGGGAATGTGGGGTGTTTTGTTTTTTGTCTGGCCGGGGGTGTATATGCGCCCGTAGTGGTTATGAGGACAAATGGAGTAGAGAGGAGATGCACAGTCTGTATCGGGGGGGAGGGTTGCAGAGTCAGAGTCACCTTGCTGCGCTCTCCTTCACACACGCACACACACATGCACACACACACTTAACGTATTCCTGTTTTATGGGGACTCTCATTCATTTCTATGGGAAAAACCCCAATAATGCCAGCCTTCACCCCCACCCAGCCCTAACATTAACCATAAGTAACCAAACAAAATACATCACTTTTGCTATTTTTAGTTTTTTTTTAGTTTTTTTATTGCAGTCACAGATTTTTATAAAATCAAGTTTCCCCTTATGGGGACTGGAAAAATGCTCCCAAGAACATCAAAACAACAGGTTTTTATCGCATCGTGAGGACCAAATGTCCCCACAATGTAATATATACATGACCCACACACACACAGGTGCACACCCCTGAATGTCTTCTGGGGGATGCTCTCCGCAGCCTGGAGGAGATGGATCTGGACCGGGTAGAGCGATGCCATGTAAATGGGTGCCAATGGGGGGGGTCAGAATGGGGGTAGCGGCACACAGGTATCTCGTCACTCCCCAGCATTGTGTGTAATCAATCAATCAGAGAATCAGGATTTAAAATGGGGCAAAATTATGGACGATTTCTCAAGGAGACGTTTAAACACAAGCAAACTGACTTTCCTCAAAAAATGGGGAGAATGTGTGTGCCTGGGCAGGGGGGGGGGAATCCTCATCTTGGCCCCCAGAGCAGACAGCTAGCGTGTCTCCTTTTAGCCGTCTCCGAATGGGGCCTAGGGGAGCGGCTGGGTGCCCGCTGTTTCTCCTGTTGCCATGAGATGGCATAAATACCCCCCGTCCCCCTCCTCCCCCCAGCACCCCGAGCCACCCTGGGCGCCTGGCACTCTGTACAGACCCCACTCCCCTTCGCGGGTTGGGCAGCTGCCCTTGTACATGAGTGTGTGTGTGAGCTATAGGACAGAGGTTTGCCGTCCTCTCCCGGCTGAGTGGAGTGGGACGTCTCCATCAGGAATGCCGCCAGCTCCTCTGCCTCCTGTTTACATTCCCGGTCCAGGGCTGCTCTGAGCGATTTACAGCCCCTGCTACGCTCCCCTTTAATCGGATAATGGACTGGCCCATCCGCCCTACCGATCCATCTCTCCGTAAGTCCTGGTCGACCATCAAGGAGAGATGGATGGATGTTCACAGCTTCAAAATAACTCCCCCTAACCCTCTCCTCCTGGATTGACGATCAAGGAACTTTTAGCCAAAACAGTTGATACCAAATCAGATCTGGGGAGGGTGGTCCATTGCCTTGGGTTGGATGTTTTTGATTCTGGGTGAATATTGATGGCTCTATTGTAGGTGATCATTACCTAGAAAGTGATATTTACTGGTCTCTTCTGAAGGGTTTTGGTTTTTTTACGTGGTTGACGAAGAGTTTGTCACAAAGGCTTTTTAATTATATGTGTGGTCTGAGTAGGAGGGTGCGATAATCACCTTTGTTTTTCTGACACTTGTGGTTATTATTCATAATCCGATACTCTCCTTTTTTCATAATAACATGATCAGTCATGCACTGTTTGACCCTTACGGAGGGCCGTACACACCCGTGAGGGTGCCGTGAAGGCGGGAACGACATACCTGTCATTTTTTTGATGGGCAGATGTTTTAAAAGCCAGCCTGTTCTGCTTCTGATCATGGTGAGGAGCTGGCCAATCAGTGGCCTGTATGGAACATTCAGTCATTGGCTGCTTTTGAAGGTCTTTGGACCAATTGCTCAGGACCCCATACGTTGCAGTAGTGTGACCATGGTAGTATGGAGGCAGCTTTAAGCTCACCCCGTTATCAGTCCTGGGGAGTGGAGGTGGGCCTGCCCACGGTCTTTGAGGAGGATTTAGTGTGTGTGCGGGTGTGGGGCAGGCTGCTAGCCAGCTGTTGCCTACGGTGATGTTTAGCCATGGGTCATAGGTCAACGGAGAAGCTTAACTGCATATGGTGCGAAAAAGATATTCTTGGTCGTGCTTCATCCCATCATCTCCGGGTGTAATGGGATTTTCTCTAGGTTTTCCGGATTGAAAATTTATTAGATTACCCTTTTATGCATTACAAAAGGTCCCCGGTCGATTTCCGAAAGTGCTGAGGACATTTACGAATAGAGATGGCAGAAATCCTAAATGTATGTCAATAGTCCAACTTCTCTGTATGAGACGGATTGTGCAACTCAGATTGTGCAAATCGGGTTAAATCAGGTTGTCATCAGCAGCTGAGTGCAGCGAGTCACTGTCAGAGTCCTGCCGGACAGTCTCTGCCTGAGTACTGTGCTGGTGTGTGTCACTGTCTGAGTACTTCGCTAGCGTGAGTCACTGCTGGAGTACTGGGCTAGCGTGAGTTGCTAAATCAGTCCTGCTTAGGTGTGAGACACTACCTGAGTACTGCACTGACATGAGTCACCACCAGAGTGCTGCATACCAGTTACTGCCTGAGTACTGCATTGGCGTTAGTCACTGGCTGTTTACTGCATACCTTCAGTAACAATCTGAGTACAGTGAGTCACTGAGTAAGTCCTGTTAGTGTGAGTCCCTGCTTGCTTACAGCATATTCTCAGTGCTTGGTTCAATTTAATGGGACCTACTGGTTCTCAGTTTCTCTTCACAATTTTTCGAAGCCAGTCCCATCCCATCCTTATGGAACACAGGCAGAGATACCCACAACCCCCTGGGTGCTGCATCGGTCCAACTACAGGTCAAGACTTGATGTCAGTGAGGTAGCAGTAACAGTCATTGTGATGTCATGTCTTCAGCAACCTGAGATTATGTCTTACCTAATACCCATTGTGTGTGTGTGTGTGTATATATATATTTATATATACATAATTTATATTTATATTGTTTGTATATTGAGTTCTTTGAATTTGTTATTTGTTATTTTGGTATTGTAATACTTATGTTATTTGTCATTGGTAAATTTTCTTACTGTCCAGGAGCGCCTATAATATGCTTAGGGATCAGTAAAGTATTCTGTATCTGAATCTGAATCTGAATTAGGTATAGGGGGGATGTGGCGGTCTTAGGAAAAGATACACCTTCCCCTGAAGCCCCCCTTCCCTCTGTTTTATAGTACATTTTCAATTTTATAAAACAGCCACTTTGAGCACATCTTGACCTCTCAGTGACCTGGTCGATATGCAGACCAGCCAGCAGAGGCAGTGATGAGGATGCCGCCTATATTTCCAGAAGGGGGGTCATTCCATAACTATCATCACCCTGCTTATGTAACAGTCAGTCTGTTTTGATTTGATGATACAAGACTCCGTCGCAGCCTAGTGACGGTCGCCATAGGGACTGTACCGTTGCCATAGCAGCAGGTGGTCACGCGGTGTGCTGTCCAGGTCTCACATAACACGTCCCTCATGGAGTTGGAGAGGTGTACCCCACGCGTTCCTGACCCAGTCATGGGTAAATTGCTGACGTTCAAACGTTGAGCATCTTCCTTCAGAAGATCACACTTTATAAACCAGGCAGAAAGCTAACTAACGTTTGTACTCTGTTCCGAAAGGCGGTAAGATGAAAACTCACTCCCTGTTGGGGTGGGCAGCTTCTCTGGAAATACTCAAAGTACCACCCTCCCCGCCATGATGATTATTATAAATTACAGCCTTCTAAATATGGTGTTGAGATTGTATCCCAGACCTGTTTTGCCCAAGACGAGATCAAAATCTTTGACTCAAACTGATCGATGTAAACAGTTTGCTTAATTTCCTACAATGCAGAACATGACCCAAGAAACTTGCCCGCACGTCCTGTCAAGTACAGAGACGATCTTCGAAGAGAATCTAAAGTTTGGGAAAATGATGATGAAGGAGATGATCAGCAGTGTGAAAAATCACAGAAGAGAGAGTTAGGATGTCCCGTGTGACTGGAATTTCACTCTTTTTGAGAAAAACACACATCAGTATTAGTGTATAGACTTTGGAGCTGTGTGTGGTTTGTTCATTTTTGATATTTGGTGAAGTATCCGTGACTAAAATATTAGTAATGTTTTACAAGAAGTCTGTGAGGGGGCGGGGGGGGGGGGGAATGAAAACCAAATTTTGTGTATTTTTCTTAAATGGGTCCAGGGTGCAGGGGGGTGGGGGGCAGCAGTGGAGACCAAGGACAGGAAAGCCACGTCAGCAGGATGGTGACGCTCAGATATTTTTGGCGGGGGGGGGGGGGGCTTAAATGGTAGTGGCGAGTCCTTTGTACCTTGAAGGAAACGGGGCTGTGACTCAAACCAAGAAGGCATCGCAGTCTGGGGGCTGTCGCGTGGGCACAGTCCCCCCCCCTGCCCAGTGTGGACAGTAACCTGGAGGACTGGAGACCACCATACGCTGCTTCTCTCCCAGTCCTCCCGTTAAAAACCTTCCAGCTGGACAAGGAGCCTGATTTAGATGCAAATATATGTAAATTATATGTAAATGAGTTCCTAAGAACCGTCTGCGGTAGACATTAGATCTCCACACCGGAAATAGATGTTTTGATCCTGAGATAAATTTAAACAGTGTTATTCGTCATGTGTTGGAGGTGTGTGGATCGGCATGTGCCGGTGTGTTTACGTGTGTGTTGGCTGCTCACTCATCATGACACCGATCGCCCATTGATTGTGGGATTAGTCGAAGGATGGGTTACGTGACGCTCTGATTGGACGGGACAGCGTGTCACATGACACGAGCAGTAACTGGGTAGAGTTTACCCATGTCGCTCATGTTTCTGTTTCCGAATATGAGGGAAGGGAAAAATTAATTGTTTGATTTACTTGCCGGAAACCCTAACGTAGGCTGACTCATTTACAAGTAGGTCTTAAGCTCTCACATTTCTCCAGAAGTATTTGGTATGGGCCCTTCAAGACGATGGTCCCCCTCGAGTTTGGTTGGTCAGGTGGGCGGAGGGGGGGTGGCTTATGTAAGAGAGGGCGTCTGGGGAGGTGGTATGGCCATCTACCAGATCTGGCTAAGGGGGATGGCTTATGTAACGAACAAGGAGGGTAACACTTTCTCTCCTGGGCTGTAGAACCAGGAAAGACCCCCGGAAACCATGCACATTGTCTAGAAATCTGACTGTAGCGTTTCGGAGGGAAAACCATGATTTTGCCAAAGAAAGAAGTAGCTGCTGCTTATGGGCGCTGTGATTGGCCGCAAGCCTTTTCTCGAGTTGTTTCAACGCTCGTGAAAGACTTGTGAATCGAACCGGCTGCATGGTGCAGTAGGAGCCCGTGGGTGTGTGAGGTGTATTGGGTAAAGCCAAATGCGCTGCCAGCAAATGTGAGCCAGTGTGCCACCTAGTGGTAGGGAGCAGTAGCAACCGTCATTCAGCTGTGAATTGGGGTTTGTTTTTATTGTGTTAAAACTAAATTGAAATTGTGGGCATATTATTAATCAGGTTCTTTGAGTTGAATAGCTCATTTTTTGTTTTATAGATCGCCTCGTGTTGCTAAGAATGTGGGTTCGCATGCTCATTTGTGTCTTTTTTTGTGTAGTTTCCCCCACATAGAGAAAAGTATCCTGGTTTCCTCCTGCAGTTCAAGGACTGTGGGTGGGTGTCCTCAAACAGGTCCGTGTATGTCCTGTGATGGGCTTGGATGTCATCCAGGGTACCCTGTAGATCCTCAGGTGGAATCCATGCTCTCCCTGACGATCTGCTCTGTTGATCTTTTGTAGGGGTTGGGTTGGTTGTATTTGTGTTTTGTACCATATTGCTTCAAGTCTCTACAAGGACATTGGTGTTGTATCTTTGAGTGGGATGTTTCACTCCGAGTGATTCAGTAAAATCCCCAGCTGTAATAATAAATAAAACATAGTCTGCCGATTGGCTGAAGAGAGTTAAAACAGGAATAACGGGTTGACAGCTGAAAGTCCTCAGTTAGTCTGGCTGTGATTCTCAGCCGTGGTACGGGGGAGCATGAAATGTCTTGGAAAAACACTCTGGGATCTGGAGAAGGATCCATGTAGGAGTTCTGAATTATGGACAGTCAGGAGAAATGCCCAGTACGGCAACGGGCGAGGCCTTCTAAGAACACCTTCTCAGAATGGGTTCGCTTCCTGGGAATGGGCATAGATGTTTCAATAAGACCGCCAGACTAGATCTGCCTCCTGGAAGTGTTGTGGGGTATCTCTGCATAGATCTTTTTTCCACAGAAGTGCAAGACTACTGTGTAAACATGTGTGATTTTCCCATCAAGCCTAGGGTACCCTTGGGTTAAAAAAAAGTCTTTAACGAGCCCAACCCTTTGCTGTGATGCTGATTAAGGGCAGTTAGGATTAATGTGCACCACGGTGAGCAAGTCCTGAAGTGTTCGACGTCCATCTGCGTGTTAAATTATATAGTGTGAGGTCAGTACTGGGTTTGTGTGAAGCCTCATGTGGTTGACAAGGGTTACTGAGATGGAGAACCCTCTGTCGTTAGGGGAAAGGTCTGTACAGGATGGTAATTGGGTATGAGTCCCCCTGATTGGACAGGATATGTTAATGGGGTATCAGGGGCGACACGCTCTGGGTGGTCCAGGTTGTACTATGGAGGCCTGTCTGAATAACAAGCTCCACTTTTGGGCTAATGAACTGTGTGAGATTTGTCTGGTGGAAATCAATGACAGAGATTAAGACAAAGATCATTGATCCATCCATCCATCCATCCAACCATCCATCCATCCATCCATCCATCCATCCGTCTATCTTCTAACCTCTTAGGTTAGCAGAGGGAAAGGCCTAGAGCCTCAGAGAGCAGGCTAGGCTGGGGTTCATCCTGGACAGGATGCCAGCAAGGTGAAGATCAGATACGTGTAAATGTCGTATTCCTTTAAACCGTATCCCTTTAAGACCTGAGATGCGTTAAACCCACTGTGGATGTTAACTGTCTTTTAAGTCTAATTCTCACCAGTAACGTGAATCCACACTATGGCGCTCATTACAGTGGCAAAGGCAGATGTCCAGACCCCTTCTTTGTCTGGGCTGGTGCAGCCTCTCGCAGTAAGTCTGTGTGTGGGGGGGGGGGGGGGGGGGGGACG
>JAODJW010000092.1:829864-840310 GCA_026777045.1 Hyperopisus bebe
GGGGTGTTTTAGGGATAGTACTGTCTAAGCTCTTCAGTTCACTTCCTATTTGACACCCCTGTTCGTGAGCCTCAAATTCACCCCGTCAGGGTGTGTGTATGGGGGGGGGAGTTGTTTGTACCCTTTGAGGGTAGGGGACAGGGGTAGCTTTTTGTCCTCTGGGTGTTATAAACAATATTTGTATGGTTTTTGTAAAGATTAGGAGATCAAAAATGATTCTTCTTCTATTTGAATATTTATTGAGTTTTCCCTTCAAAGGCCTCGCTCATCCTGCTGGGCCCAGGCTCTGCCAGCTAAAGCCCCCCCCCCCAGCCCTATCCCACACCCCCCCCAGCAGCAGGCTATCATGGGACTGATGGCAGCAGGGCGGTGTCCCCTTTGCCGTGGGGTTTGGAGTCCGTTGGCATGGAGACGGCCAGAACCACAGATCATCCGCTAACTCCATCCCATCTCCGTGGTTTCTTGGCTAGGGTGATGACGCTAATGGTGCCAGTCCTCAGTTCCCCACTGGAGGGGCATTTCTAAGATCCCTGTATCTCCCCTATATAACATCCAGTCTGTTCATGTTTGGTGTGTCACGAGTCAAGGCCTTGGTACCTGCTGGGACTGTCCCCTGGATTAGGGGTACTTCGACTGCCCATCACCCAATGTGCATCCTACAGACAGGGTGGGTGGCCTTTTAAGGGGGGCTTTGGACTTTGTCGATTCGACACGCCTGTTAAGATTACAATCAGTGTATTATTAGATCAGCGATGACGGTGGCTTTGAATATTTCCCGTGAAAAGGGCACCATACGGGTCTCTCACCCCTGTTGAGAGAGCAAGAGCCGCACGCTCGGGTTCGTCCTGCCACCGTGTGGCTTTTTTCAGCAATTACGTGGGCGAGGGTGCGAGAAAGGGGGGGGTGGAGGTAGTGATGAGAAATCAGACACCGTGACCATGACAACCGGCTTTTGGAGCTCAGCACCCCTCCCAGAACCATGACGACGGCGGGTCTGGGTCAGGACTTGGCCCCCAGACGGGCTGCGGCGAGAGCGTCCAAAGATCCAGTTTCCTCGAAAACCTGGAAAATTCCTCGGAAGACTGGAAAGTGGTTTATTCATCATAAAAAGAGTCTTTTACCCTTAACGGATCATATTTTGACCATTTGGGTTAAAACTGTGTGCTTAGTACTGCCTTGACACAGTTTTGGCAGAAATTAAAGTCTGGGATTCCTGGTTGGGTGTTTTTTTTTGGGTGATGGATAATGCTGTGCATAGGAATCCCACACAGATATGATTATGTGTGCACGTCCTCAAAGAGATTAGATGACAGAAGTCTGGTTTTTTCCAAAAGGGAAAATATGTGGCTGCATCTGTCTGCTTAAGTGCATGTGTGTATGAACTGGGTCTTTTTCTCCAGAAGTGAAGTGCGTGAAATTTTGTGCCAGCTAGATTCTCTGGGAATCAAGGTCGGGGGATGTCTTGTGCTCTCTTTCTTAAATGGATAAATCTGTCAGGTGATTTGCAGTGTGGGCGGCACCTGGACATTATTATTAGACTGTATGTGATCTCACTGTGCTCTCATTCTAACCACCTCCCTTGCCGATTTGCAGTGACTGGTGGGCGTGGTCACTGTGAGCAGTAGTTAAGGTGTTGGGGCGTGGGGAGGTAGATCGCCCCCATGTGATGAACGCAGATGGGTGTGAAAGCTCAACTGCAACCTCTGTGGAAGGTCATGCGTGATCAAGGGCTGGGGGAGATGAAAAGATGCTTAATTTGCCGTTTGCACAAGTACATGCAGGTCAACATTAGAATTGCTCATCACATCATTGCTTATGATTGAGACAGACACACACATACACAGTTAAAGTGATACTTGGGGTCGGAGCACAGGGTGAGCCCATTTATCCTGCACTCCCAGAGCATCTGAGAGTCCCAGGGCCCAGCGGATATGTAAGTATTCTGCTAAGGATAGGATTCAAAGCGTTGACCATCCGGTCATATGGGTCGACCCTCTAGAGTTTTAGAGTCACCAGGGCTGTGGTTCATAATCGCTGTCAAAATGTCCTGTCAGCCACAGGGGTCGAGGTGTAGGTGGCATTGAGACAGTAAAAGGAGAGCGTAAAATTGGGACGCTTTCACAGATCGGACTGAGTCGTGCCATCGATTTCTAATAATACGGCAGACTAATTAAGGTGGCCTCGTTCGATGCGTGGCTGGGGCGCCCCCAGTGCAACAGCTAAATTGGTCCTCGTTGATGACATGCAGGAGAAGAAGTGGAACGGACATGGATTCCTCCACAACGGGTGTTTTGGATCAGTCTGGATGCCATTTGGGTTCTGTGGCGGGACCGGAACGGGTTGTCTACCAATCAGGCTTCATTCTCAGCTCATTTTTTTTTATTCTTTTCTTTCCACAAGTCAAACTCTTATATCCTTAGTTATATCTTGAGGTTCCTCAGAGTACATCTGGGTTTCCCCTTAAATGATGACCACCAGGATTTCCTTGGATCATGTGACCAGTGCCATATTCTCCAACCCCCAAAACGTGTCGAAACCCTTGAGCTTTTCCAGAACATGTCTGGGTTTCCCCTCAAACATTTACCACGTGGCTTCCCTTGGGTCATGTGACCGGTGCCACGCCCTCCTACTTCCAACGAATTCTGGGTAATCCCCCACATGGACCAGAGCTCACCTGCTGCATTGGGTTTAATCGGGGCAACATCAGGGGTCTATTCAGGAAATTAGGGGGTCTGGAGATGGTGACTGAGGCACTGGAGCATCTGTTGTGAATCGAGTGGTATTAACCTCATGCTCTCCGTGCACAGATTGTAGTGAATGAAAAGGATACTTCTCCAGAGGTGGAATTGCCTCAATGGGAGAGACACGGCAAGGGGGGTGAGGGTCACTGCATTGCGACTGAAAGGTGGTCCCAGGCCAGACCTCAGGACCCTCTACTATTCTCAGCTGTTCTGCTGTTTTCCTTCTTGGCTTGAGAGAAGGGTTCTGACATAGATTTGGTGAGTCTGTGACGTTAGTGTGGATATTTAGGAAGAAAAAAGAACATGGGAGGGATGAATTCAGCAGGCATGCTCAGTGCTGCCCCCCAAGGGAGGAAGGCGGCCTTGAAATTTGGACCGGTACTGCACTGTTGAAGGGAGGGGGGACTTGCTTGTGTGTGTGTGTGTGTGTGTGTGGTTAGATCAACCATGTATCTGAGACTGACAGAGACACAAGAACAGATATGGAAGGAAAATGGAGAAAGCAGGAGAGAAAGAGAGATACATAGAGAAATAAGGAGAAAGGGGATGCAAATGTGGAGATACGTTTGGTGGTGAGCGATGGGAATAGAGGAGATGGAAGAAAGCAGGAAGTTGAAGAGGAGAGTGGAATAAAACAGGAGGTGATAGGAAGGAGCAATAGAGAGATGGACAGGAAGAACAGAACAGGTAGAAAGAGAGAGCAGCAAATGGGAGGGAGCAGGAAGTAGAGGTGGGAAAAGGAGAGAAAGGCGAGAGAGACAGAAAGAGAGAGAGACAGAGAGAGGAGTGGAGCAGGAGAGGGAGGAGCGGGGCATTTCTGTACCTGAGCAGTCCAGGCAGCAGTGCGAATCGAGTGCCCCCCTCCCGTCCTCCGTCACACACGCACACCCGCCCCCCTGCGGCGAGAGCATGGCAGTGAGTCGGTGAGGCATGAGCGGTCGGATGGCCGGCCAGCCCAGACGGGGCGGCGGCAGTAGCGGTTCCACGCGATTGTGGAGAGCGGTGTCGCCGCGGCAACAGCATCAGCATCTGCAGCATCAGCATCGGCGACAAGTGACGAGGCAGATAGCGACGCGGCTCAGGGCGCTGAGCGCCGGGGCTGGCCGATGAAGGCGGCTTGGATACGGCTGCTGAAGAGAGCCAAAGGGGGCCACGTGAAGAGCTCGGACGTCTATGTAAGCGCCCGACCGATTAGCAAGTGCGTCCGTTTAGCGTGTTAGCCTTGCGAAGGGAGGGTATTTTTAGCTCATTAATGTCATATTCCCTCTGGCTGGGGGCAGGCCCCCCCTGCCTTAATTACCCTGATTAACGGGTAATGAAGGAATTTCAGGCGGCCGGGAGCGGGGTGGGGGGGGGGGTTGGACTGCATTTTATTCCGATCAGGGGAACAGCAGGCATGGCAGGCAGTGACGCGGACGACCTGGTTATTTTTAACATGCCGGCGGCTTGAGTGTTGCCATGGAAAAGCATGCCGATTCACGCGTCTAGAAGCAGGTGAATGTCAGCACATCCCTGTGCAATGCGAAAACCCCTGTGTGTGATGTTATGTCCGCATGTGAGTGTTAGCTGTCTGTGTGTGTCTGGATACAATCGGCCGTGTGTCAGGGCCAGACGGTAGAGCTCTTAGACCTGTTGTGCTGGCGATGGTCCAGAGCAGGAGATCTTCTAGAGCGAAACACAGATGCACCCCCCCCTGCCAGGCTAGGGGGGGGGGGGTTTGTGGATGTATGCCGAACTCTTGATTAACGCCTTCGATGCTTGGTCCCTTTCTTATTCTTTGAAGCTTCCAGATTGACATGAAAAGTGATAATTTGATGCACGGTGGTCTGTCTGTTCCGCTAGGGAATTGTCAGAATGTTCCCTGATGACGAATTTTGAATTTTAATTTTCTTTACAAAGATTTCCAGTTCCTCTCATCCTTTCTCCACCAGTTTATAAACATTGCATTCCCATAAGACAACAGTAAAATCGTTTTTGTGCTGTCATCGAGGCTGTGGCTGTTTCTTCATAAAATGGCCAATAGGGGGCATAGTGATTAAGGTCCTATTCTGCGGATTCATATTCTTGAAGGGGCCCAGTTCTTGTCCTTCAACCAAGGAACTGAAATAATTGTGTAAATGATCTTTTCTTCCCCATAATACCAAGCAGCTATATAGTAGATATTTGTGACTGGATGTACTGATGTGTTAATGGTGTGTGTGTGTGTGTGTGTGTGTGTCTGTTTTCTCCCCAAGGGTTCGGCGGACTCCTACACCAGCCGTCCATCAGACTCTGATGTTTCTTTGGAGGAGGATAAGGAGGCTTTACGCAGAGAGGCAGAGAGGCAGGCCCAGGCACAGCTGGAGAAAGCAAAGGTACCCTCTCCAAGTCTTTGGTTCCCTTTCCATCCCTCTATTTCTCTACACCATCGTTTCCCAACCCAATCCTTGGAGACCCAGAGCCGGGACACATTTATGCTCCTTCTGTGCTCCCTGCCAGATACTCTGTCTGTGGGACCCTGAGGACCAGATTGGGAAATACTGCTGTACACCATTGTTTCCCAGCCGAATCGTCAGGGACCCCCAGACAAATCACATTTCTGCTCCCTCGCAGTCCCTAGTCAATCAAGAACATTGGCACAGATGAGATTGTCCAATTGGACACTTGGTACTTTGTTCAACTCTATACTGTTTTTTGTTCAATGTATGGGAAGCTATGATAGCCCAGTAGGGGTCGTAGCAGTTAAGGAACCAGATGCATTGATGGGCAGTTGGTTATTGATGGTTATAAGAAAAATATTTGGCTGCTTCTGTAAACAAGCTTTTACAAAATGAAGCTGTGACATGTAGGAGTGTATAGTATGCAGGTAGATACAATATAATACCCAAAAATGGAGGTGTTTCCAATTCTGGTTAACTACTATAAGTGTATGTGAGGAGCTCAGGCTGGTCTGTCCCAGCTATGTGATGAACTAAGAGTAATTCTGTGTATGAATTATGCCCCCTGGAAGCTGCAGTCCTGATGTAGTTGTCAAGCTACCTGGTTTGATCGAGGGTTTTAATAAGTGGGCGAGTATCTGGTGTCTTCATTGGGTAATATAGGCCTTCTGTGAAGTCTCTGAGGCCCTGGTACTGGACTGAGGGTCATTCTGTGATTCCGTCCGTCCCTACTTGTGGTTTTCAGAACACCACCAGAAGTTCGGGGTTAGGTTTCAGCCGCAGCTCGGGATTTGTATGGATTTTGGTTTTGGAACTTGTTTTCGGTAGAAGGGGTTTTCTGGACGCAATCCAGCATGACTGGCTGATGGTTTTCCACTCCTGAACCGGAGCGCTTCGGACATCGCCTACGCAAACATGAGGGGAGGTTAATCACGGACATCGACGATCATCAACGGATGATGAGCAGTTAGGGATGACAGCAGCATGTCGATGTGCTCAACTTTCAGCCACAGATCGTAGATGGCCGAACAGTAATGATGTGAGTGATCGAAGATTACCTCTTCGTATTTTACTCTCCTCTCCAAAGGGCAGTAAGATGTTTCACTTGTAGGACAGTAGTTCTAACACCACTGTGTTGAAACGGGTGTAGATCCTGACTCTTTAATCCATTCCTGGCTGTCGTGGTTCTGGCCTCATCGAGGTTCACCTGTATGGAGTGCAGGTGTGGGTTTACTTTATGAGGCACCATTGGTCGCACGCTAAAAATTGTGTTTTTAAAGAGCTGTAGATGATTGATGAGAGTCTCTTGGGTGTCAGCTGAGTACAGTGTGGGGGGGTGGTTTATATAGGGGGTCTGACCCAGCCGCTCACCCAGGTTCTTTCTCAGTCCGTACTGGGACCATTTTATTTCTAAATAGCTGAAACGATTCCAGGGTCCATGCCATCCAGTGTTCCGGAGCATTCCACTGCTCCTGTTGGCCAGCTGGGGCCCCTATTAAAACAACCCAGCTGGCTCCCTGGGGCCCCAAGCTGCAGGAGGCCAGCACAGCCAAGCATTGCGTAACAGCACCTAAGCTTGTGTCCTTCTGACCTTTGACCCTAGTTGATGTGCGGGAGGAAATTTCACTTTTGGCGGGAGGTCTTCTTAAACTCGTGCGGAAAAACTTGGAAAACGGCAACACTCCAGAAAATCTCCAGACTTCGAGGGAATGCTTCAGCAGGCCTATTTGAAAGTTAATTTCCCCCTAGTTTATATTCATAGCCTTTGCTCTTGTGTAAATCTGCCCTGTTATTTAAACAGTCCAAGTGTCTCGGCCGTTCCATTCAGTGGAAAAGCTGGGGGTGTCCCGGTTGTAAACTTGCTAATTAAAAAGATCACTGTTTTACAGGTTAGCTCTGCTGCAGTGTAATTTATCAGGGAAATGCTCTCTTGGTGATCTCCCCAGGGAGGAAGATTGATTTGTTGAGGCCGGTTGCTATGGTGATGGTAATGGACCGTGGGAGATCATTTAAAAGCCCCCGGTGAGGTGAAGGCTGACCGGAGACGGACAAGGGGGAAGTGAAGCCTCCTTAAAATGGTGTGGAGACTCGTGGGTCGTTTGTGTGGTGGGATCATGCGCCTTGGACGAGTCGTGTAATTAGGTCGTTATGGAATGTTGGCCCTGGGGTTGTCACCATGGTTTTGCCAAAGTGTTTAGCTTTGGATTCCGGCTCCTTGCTTCTGGATTTACCCCGGAGGAGTTTAATGGGCCATCTGAGGGCGTTTTGAATGCCGCCATCGCTTCCCTGCCAAAAATAGCCGGTCGTGCCTCCCTCATTCGTGATCGAACGATCGTGCGGCCTACATTCTGTGACGGGGTACTAATTTTAGCGGCGAGTCGAATCTGCCTACGTTGGCCAAAGATTATCGGGAAGCAGACCAATCGACAGCTGGAGAGTCGCTCTTTGGGGAAGGCGTTCCCCCGTTGCTGTGGTGATCCTTATCTGGAAAGCCTAGTGAATGTAGCCTCGCCCACCCAGGGGGGTGGAGTGAATTGTGTTCTTCTATAAGCTGCCAAAGTACCCACTTCCTATCCCTGGACCTACAAAGCCCCAGTCAATCACCCCCTCCCCCCCAGCCCTTGCCACAGATGGCTACTTCCGAGAGAGCAGGCATCCGGTCTTCAAGGGGCACGGGAAACGAGGGTCCGGCTCGTCCCCACGGGGTGGTCACCTCCGCAGAGAGGCCGTCTGGGCTGTTTACCCCCCGCCCCCGGCCCGCCTTCCCACAGCCCCACACCTCCTATAGGCCAAAGGCTGTGCCCAACAGTCGTGACTGGATGCCTGTCCTTCCTTTTCACCTTTTACCTTTGAACCTTGGCTTACAAGAGAATAGTGCCCAGGGTTCTAGCTAAATGCATCCTCGTGATTTTGGGCCCATACTATGCCATTGCCGCTGGTACCCTTCGTCTTTTCCTACTGCCTGTCCTGGGTGGACTCCAGCGCGTCACCATGCCGGCCATGGGGCGCTCAGCGTGTCGCGGGCGATGACCTGCATGCTTTCTACACACCTCCATATGCCGGGGTAGGGTTACGTAATGCCTTTTAATCTCTCTCCAGTCTGTGTGTGTGTGGCTGTTTCTGCAGTCTAAGCACTTTGGGCTTGCCTCAGTACTGCCCCCTTGTGGCTGGGCTTGATGATCTGACTGGGCGATCACAGAGGAAGAAGAGGAGGGCTTACCCCCTGCTGTCAGTAATCTTCCTAGCGAGATGTGCCCCTCACCCGTTTCGCTAGGCTTCCCGCATACCTGCCGACACAGTCTCACAGTATTTGCCCAGATGGGGCGCATTAAAGAGATTCATTTTTAGCTGCGGCGATTCCCATGTGGCTGTGGACGGGTATAAAATCCCAGGGCTGACAGAGTGATGTCATCGTCGAGGCCTCGAGCAAGGCCCTTAACCACAAACTTCCCTTGGGACCGGCTGACTCTGCTTCCTCAAATGTGTCACTTTGGATAAAAGCGTCTGATAAAAAGACAAATAGACAAACAAGCAAATAAATATTCCGGGCCATAGATCTTAGGGCTGATATCTTAAGGCCAATTCATAAATCACTTTTACGCCTGCATTCTCGGTTGCGGACGATGGGGCGTGGCATAAATTTCGTCGTCAGGGGTTGGCTGCAGTCGGTGTTCGTGTAACCCAGATTTTTATGTCTAGTGGAAACCTTGCGCATACATGCACCGACCACATGTGTGTAAGATAATCGATTAGGTATTTCAAGCAGGTGGTACCATGGACCTTTACCATGGTAGTTATGGTGAGTTATGGTGAAGTTTTCATACTCCCCAAGCATTATACCGAGGTATACAGTGTTTTAAAAAGCAGCACTATTCCACCAGTTTGAAATCTTGGCCATAAAATTCACGGAGGAAGTGAGGGAGTTGGGGTTCCAGTTAATTTTGTCATAAGGACTTCAAAATATCGTGGTATGCCTTATTATTGTAATACCGCCAAAGCCTTGACTAGGAACTTTAAAAACTGTTCAGAAACGTTTACCCGTTTCACTACACTGCTTGTATTTGTGCTTGTCTCAATACATCTGCCCTCTGCTGGTCTGGTGGAGTATCACCACTGTAGGCAGCATCGGCCACGTCCATCCGCGTCCGTAGCCAGACGTGATGCCCTGAGGCCAAACTACCTTGTGGATAATCGTCCCCAGCCCGAAAGCGCACGCGGAAAAGTGAAGCATGAACTAGACCTCAGGGCAGTAAACAGAGAGATTACTCAGATATTACACAGGTCCCCCAGATATACCCCAGCCCGACCCAACCAACTGTACTCGGAGATTGTGGGATGAGAGGCCTCTATGTTCTACATCCATCCTGCCAGTGAATCTAAACGTCTGAACTGACCTGAACACAGTGGGGGTCGATAGGTCTCCCTAAGCTGTACACCAAATGCTGAGCTTAAAGCAGACCTGCTGTCCTACAGTCAGTTAGCTGCAGTTTTTTGCGCACAGCCTGATTACCAACCTGCGTGGCTCTCCTCCCCAGACTAAACCAGTCGCATTTGCCGTCCGCACTAACGTCAGCTACATCGCCGCCCAGGACGATGACGTCCCCGTGCCCGGCATGGCTATCTCCTTTGAGGCTAAAGACTTCCTTCACGTCAAAGAGGTGAGCAGCCCCTGAAACACGCAGAGGCCTCGAATTTCCTCCGACACGACACAGCCTACGAGTCCGGAAGGATCCGTCCATAAGGACTAATGAGTTCCGCTCCAAATGAGTATTGGAAGCCTGCAAAAGTCCATTAATTATCAATGATGTTGTCCAGCAAATCCCTCTCCAGGCATCGTGAGGTCTCTTAAATACTTACTGAATTAAAATGATTACGATCTGAGCACGAGCAGAATTAAGTACATCTGGAGCCACAGGTGTCTGCTGATTTTGTGTTGTCATGACAACAGTGGTGATGATGTGATGATTGTATGTAATGATGGTGATGGCGATAATGACTCAGAAGTTTTCAAACCGGAGAGGAACTGTGGGGTGCCATTAAGCGGGAAGCCCCGCCCCCCACCCTGGCGGGAAAGCCCCAGGAAACCCCGCCCCCTACTCAGACCCTGTAAATGGGGAAACTGGTGATGGGGATGCCATGAGCGATTTAGGGAGCACCTTGGGGTTTGGGGTCAGTAAATATTTGTTGTTTTAATAGGTGAGTAGGGATTGGGTCAAGTCTCTTATGTCTAATCTTGTCAGTAACGGTAGCATGTGGCCCCTGGGAACTGTTCTCTTCTTCTATACCCC
>JAODJW010000092.1:853799-868276 GCA_026777045.1 Hyperopisus bebe
ATAAACACACCCAGTGTCTTTCTGTGGTAAAAATTGGGCTTTGAGTTGTATCATTGTCATACAGCTTGTGACCCCTTTATGGAATTAACATAGTGTCAGGGGGTGTGTGGTGCTTTTGCTGGCCTGATATTCTTATATTTGCATCTAAATTGAAACTATGCGGTCAAGCTAAGACAACTAGAGAAATTAAAAGTTTGAGTAGGAGTGGGGCGGCAGTAAGATTGTGCAGGAACCTCTGCCTCTGGCCTCTGGTGTGTTTTACCCATGACTTCAGCTGGGATTGTTTTTAAAATGGTTTAAACCCAAATACACCACCCCCCCCCCCCCCCCGTGGATGCAGAGGTAAGAGGCACGTCCCAAGACTGGTGTTGTTACTGGACAAACATGGGGGGTCACCATGGCAACCCTCACCACAATCACTTGAGTGCCAGTGCCAAAATGACCCCCCCACCCCGCTCACTTCCTGCCAGGAAGTCTGAAGATCATTTCTGGGTGGTTTTCCCAGCCTAACATGTTTGTAGTTCTTAACCTTTACCACCAGCAGCCAGTGAGAAGTAGGGTAAGAATAACCCGAGAGATAAACACCAGTCCACATGCGTAATGCCTGGGGCAGTGTTTCTCAACACAGTCCACGTTTCCGCTCCAGCCCAGCAAACCTGTGTCAGGTGTTCACTGTCCTGAATGTATGGGAGCTGGGAAGGGACAAAAATGTAGACTGGTTGGGGGTCCCTGTGGACTGGGTCTAGAAATAGTGGTCTGGAGGATGGCTTAAGTAGCTTTTTGGATACCAACAGCAACTTGCACACATTAATCAATCACATATGGGCTGTCATTCAAAAAAAGAGCACCACTTCAAGGACTGCAGAAATGTTTATTTCAGTAGTACTACAAAAATAAATAAATACAGCACACAAGCATTCAAAATAAGCCCCACGCAGAACCTGCCCTCTAAAAATAATCCTCAGTCCTTTTGCCGTCCGGTAAGACGCGATTCGAGCGATAAATCACTTTCTCCTCCGCTCTCAATTTCCCCATCTGCCGTCACATAGCCGTTGCCATGACGCCCGTGCCGTCACCATCTCCAAGACAACCATTGGGGGGGGGGGGGGCATGAGCTATCCGTATATGGTGCTCCTGGTCAGTGGTGTCACGTGGGGATGGTTTCCGGAAAAATAAACAGCCGCTGGTCAGCTAGACGGGAAACGTGAATGTGTCATGGTTCGTACTTCACTCTTGCTGGCATCCTGAGCTGCTTGTCACGTGACTGGGAGGTGCTGCCATGGGTTTGTCCCCCCTCTGGGGTGGGCTGGGGCTCAGGTCTTCTGGAACTTGGCTATGAAGAAGCCGATGGTGTCTGCGTTGGCCTGCTGGAGGATGCTGCCTGGGTCTCTCTCCGCCTGGCCCGAGTCAATGGGCTCATGGCGCGGGCTGAACCTCTGGACCAGGCGGCGCTGGTCATTTGATAGGCCTGCTCCCAGCATCCCCTCTCCTCCAATGTGCGGGATCTGCATGGTCCAAAACCACAATTTGTTCCATGCCAGTTTAACATTGCATTAACGTTTGGCCACACACACCCTCTTAACTGAATCTCTAATAGGCTAAGGCGCCTATTAGAACGAAATGATTAAGAATCAGAGGCGAAGGCTGAGAGGCAGAGTGAAACAGTTCAGTGGGCCGGCCTTGGGTCACCCGAGAAGCCGGGGCGGGAAAAGAGCCTTCTAGAAGTTTCTATAAACACAATGGGGATGCATTCCAGGACCTCATGTTAAACCACGGCTACACGAAAGCTTCTGAACCTTGAACGCATGATTCTTCAAATGCTCCTGCCACAGGGGTCGGGATCATGCCAGGGAATCCACCCCCCCCACCAGACGCTAGGAGCCAGCTGGGCCATCTCCAGATTTAGGCATCCATCTTTGGGCTCAAACCCCATGGTGCCCCCACCCCAACCAAGACGCCCACCCACCTGCGGCTGCAGGGTCAGGTCCGGGAAGGTGGCGAGCGCCCAGGCCACTTGCTCCTCGTTCTCTGCCAGGGTGATGGTGCAGGTACTGTACACCAGGGTTCCGCCCCTCCGCAGCAGCTGCACGGCCTGATGGGAAGGTGCATGTGGTCACGCTGACAACCAAGCCTTTTAAGCTGAACATTACAGGTTCGAGTGCCAGAAAGGTCCCCGCTGAGTCTCTTCAGTACAAATTCCCAGTTTGAATGGATAACATCACACTTCCACTTGGTTAACGATACCATTTACTGGTAAAATTTAACTGATCGAGCCGGTAAAAATGAGCAGAACCACTAAGACTTGGTAGGAAGTAAACACCCAGATTTAGCTGAAAACTTCACGGTTTAAGACCCAGGGGAGAAATGGCTATTGTAGTCACGGAAACTGGGCAGAATTACTTCAGCAGAAATATCTAGATGAACAAATGGATAAATGGTGTCTTTGCTAAATCTGTCTGCAACACGGCCAGTTTCTGAAGAAGTCCTTTAAACACAGGAGAGAGCAGAGACCTCCCCACAGTAATCTGGCCATTTATTTAAGCACATCATCCAAACAAAGTTTAGCATCTCGCAAGTTAGGCTTCAGTGGTCATGCTGCCCTCTGCTGGTGTCACTGCTCATGCAGTAATTTCTACTACAGTGTCAAACGGGGCAAAAAACATCACGCTACACTAGTTCCTAACCCATCTGTTTTTCTGCAGCTCATCCAGTGCAAGGTTGCAGAGGGCCTGGAGCCTATCTCAGGAAATTATGGGGTGTGAGGAAGGGGGACCGTTCCATCACAGGAGATGGTAATTTGTAATTATATCTTTGCGGGGACTCTCCATTCATTTCTATAGGGAAAACTCTAATCGAAACATGACAACCCTAACTCCTACCCAGCCCTAACCTTAACCATAAGTAACCAAAACCAAAATAAAAGACTTTTACTTTTTTGATTACACTGATTACAACTTTGTGGGGACCTGAAAAATGGTCCCCACAATGTTAAAAAAAAAAAAAAAAAAAAAAACAGGATTTTATTACATTGTGGGGGACATTTGGTGGATTGGCACCAAAACCGATCCCAAATATCGGATCGGTGCACCTCTACTCCAGCCCTGGATAAGTGAGGCAAAAGCACTACTTACTGAGCTGGCCCTTGTCTCATTTAAAATGTCATCTACACAAATAAATATGATATACAGCAAACCACTTGAAATCACGACAAGTAAGGGTAAATTATAAATATTGAGCGGGTTAGGGCAGGTTAGGACTTCCTGCGATCAGAAGGTCGCTGGTTTAAATCCCAGGGTCAGCAGAGTGATGTCATAATTGGGCCCGTGATCAAAGCCCTTATTCCCCAGGTACCCCAGAGACTGGCTGACCCTGCTCTCTCAAAGTCAATGTACGTTGCTTTAAATAAATGCTCCCGCTAAATAAATGAAATGTAAATGTAAATCAGTGGCTAGCTAACAGCTCACAAAACTGCATCTCCTTAATTAGGGGGATGAAACTGGGAAAGGGTGCCCGCAGATGACCCCTAGAGTGAGGCCGGTGTCACATGGGCGTGACCATGTGACCCGTGGAGACACGTACTGCATGGAAGAGCTTGCGCTGCAGTGGCTGGTAGGAGGTGACCTCACGCAGGCTAAAGGGGCACGCCATATTGGGCCTCTGGCCCAGGCCACTGCAGGGGGCGTCCAGCAGAACCTTGTCGAAACTCTCTGGGGGGAAGGGTGGCCCGCCTGGAGCACGAGAAGGGGGGGGGGGTCATTAAAAGCTAAAAGCTAGGGGGTGTCACATCATGGCTGGGGGTCCCACCATTTCCTGGAACCTGGGCCGGGTCTGCACACACAGCCCGGATACTGTTGAAGCAGTAAGCCGTGATACAATCCAACTCCATGGTCGAGGCGTTCTGGCGAATCCGCTCCACCTTGCTGGCGATCTTATCCAAAGCGATTACTTCCCCCTAGTGGGGGAGGTATAGTATGAGCATGTGCATATGGCGCAATAGCGCCATCTAGTGGTAGTGTCGTGTAACACAAGGAAGGTTCATTGTTGCGGAATTCAGTTTAAACTGCATAGGACTGGTTACCTGACCCCCCATCAGTGCGGCGATGTGCGAGGTCTTCCCCCCAGGGGCTGCGCACATATCCAGAATCCTTTCACCTGGCTGCGGACCCAACACATGGCTCACCACCACTGAAGGTAGGTTCTGGTTCCCCCAGACAGACAGGTAAAGGAAAAGACAAGGGACAAGGAGCGTCATCCACAAAACACTGAAAACCGTCTTGGACCAAAAGTCAAAAGCTACTAAATATAAAGCGCCCTCCATAATGTTTGGGACAAAGACACATTATTACTGGATTTAACCTTATGCTCCACAGTTTAAAATTTTCACATCAAACAATTCAGACGTGATTAAAGTGTACATTCCAGACTTTAACAGTCCATCTTATCTGCTCAAGTTCCACTAAATGCCTCCAAACTCAATGGACGGTGCTTCATCCTGCAACAAGATAATGATCCCAAACAAACTGCTAAGGCAACATGGGAATATTTCAAAGCTAAAAAATGGATAACTCTGAATGGTCGAGCGATCACCTGATTTGAATCCAGTTCAGCATGCCTTGCATATGCTGGAGAGGAAACTTAAAGGGACGAGTCCCCAAAACAAGGAGGAGGAAAACACTCAGCAGACTTGCACATCTCGAGCAGTCACTGCATGCCGGGGACATGCAGTGAAGTACTGAACATGACTGCTTTAATATACACACCACTGCTATGTCCCGAACATTAAGGTGCCCTGAAGCGAGGGGGATTATGCATAAATAGTGTTGTGATTTCTACACAGTGAAACTGAAATGCACACAAATAATTTTAAATTAAACTCAATCACACCTGAACTGTTTGATTCGAAAGTTTAAACTGAGGAGCAGAAGGGTAAATCAGGGAAAAATGTCTTTTTGTCTCAAACATTATGGAGGGCACTGTATGTCCAAACAACTAATATATCAATAATATCATATGCCCTGTGACGGATCGGAATCCCATCCAGAGTGTCGCCAAGCCTCCTCCCAGCCCCTTGAAGACCACTATGGAGAACCAGCCCTTTCCTGCCCCCTGGGTCAGAGTATACCTGTAGGAAGACGAGTCTGGGCAGGAGGCCGTCGAAACAGGGGCTGTGGTAAACAGGCTCCTGCAACCTCACTGCCACCCCCCTGCACAGACAGACAGCGTTATTCCCGGGGGCCGTCCTCCCCTTGCCCCAGCTGGCCCGCCATTAAGCCGCCACCCACCTGACTGGCTCATCCGCCTGGAAGATCTCCGCCCGGCTCATCACGGCGATCCCGTTACCCAGAAAAACCTTCCTGCCCTGGAACTCCGTCGCCCCCTGCGTGCACCGGCCTTCGACGTCGGAGCAAACCGCAACCCAATCTCCAGCCTTCATGTCTGTGGCCGAGACCCTACAAGTCAATAACCTCCCCCCCCAACACTGGCCACCTGTACTGCCGATCAGAAGTCACCTAATCCTAATGCTAGACAATAATCTGCTTTCAGGTAAGCCACGGAGCTGTTATTTCAAATATAATGCCCAGTTAACATGAAAAAATCTTACAGCGTGATATTAGCATATAATACACAACTCACCAGCATTGTACTTTGAGTGGAAGTGGAATTACTAATAGTGGACTTCCGGACTGTTTGAGGCATGTATAACAACTGAATTAAGAATTTAATCTTACAATATTAGTTTAGCAGGTGTTTTTAACCAAAGTGAGATAAAATTGAGATAGCAGGACCAGCCATGTTGCTTGAGGAATTAGGGGTTATGAGCCTTGATCAGGGGCCCGATGGTGTCATCGCTCTGCTGACCCTGGGATTTGAACCTACAACCTTCCGATCACAGACTCATCTTTCATGCAATGGGTTAGTCTCCCTTCCTTTTTCTCTGTCACTCTCACCCACTCGCATATGCACACACACCCAACCTGCATTTACATTTAGGCGCAGACAAAACACCAGGCGCAAAGACATGAGCCCCTCGCAGCACGGAATTCCCACACTGTGCTCCTACGATGACCTCTGACCTCCGCTGGCAGACAGACCTGGGAGGGGAGGATGAGTCGTGAATGCTAGGACAAGCCGTAAACCCACCCCAGATACCACAATCCTGCTCATACAACTGCTGTCCGTAATTAAAATTAAAGCTTAACTTAATGAAAAGCGTGAAGTTAAGTAACTAGTTAACAACCCCGACTGTTTTGGCACCATAGACGAGATTCTGCTGAGTTTTGACATTTCATATGCAGGAACAGTGCCATTGTTTACCAACACACAAAGCACTCAAACCGTTAGCCACAAACAGTCAGTATGCTAAATATTACTGAAATAAATGCATTCCTTTCCAAGGAGATGCTGAAGCTGCGTGTTCGACTGACCAGCCAGCTAGCGTCAATATTCTGACTCTGAGTACAAGCTACTTATTTCGTTTTTGAAACATCTGGGTGGGAGAGGGGGGTAATAACTTTTTGAGAAGGGCCCCAGAAACAACCCCCCCCCCGTGCAGGGAGACTTCCTACGCTTTGTACTTACAGGGGTCCGGTAACAGGGATGAGCAGAACATCGGGAACTTGCGGGTGTGTAAATATTGGGACTGGCCCCCTGCCTGAGGACCATGCCACCTGCTGGTGAAACAGATAAATGCTTCTCCATTTTGTATGTGTTCCCTTTCTCCAAACAAGCAGTGACAGACACACCCATCTCCCTCTTTTATTTACAGGCCGCTTAATTCTTAACAGCTGATCTGGCGACCAGGGGCCTGTTTCAGGATCCAGGATTTCTTGCTTAGCCGGATAGCTTGTCGGATTTTAGGTACCTCAGTTTAAATAGACTTTTTCCTCGAACACACAAATTTAGCCCAGACTACCTTAAATCTGACGTATCATCTGGATAAGCAAGAAATCCTGCTTCGTAATACAGGCCACAGAGCAGAGCCAAACTGGGAGAACCAATAATGACCGATTCCCAGACCATGTGATCATACTCCAGCCAATACCTTTTGGAGCTCCTCCACCAGCTGCTCTCTGATGGTCTCCAGGGGCTCTAGGTGGGTACTGGCTCGCACGCAGGTGAAGCCCGGGGGGTGGGACAGGTAGGTGAGGAGCTCCTCGAACTTTTTGTCTGCCTCCTGTTCACCCACTTCGGCCAACAACTGGACACAACATGGAGCAGGCGTCAAAAAAGGCTCATCGCTGGCGGTCTTTTAAAACAATGTCCTACTCACCCTCATCTTACCATGTGGCTTAGTTCAGCTTCCTGGATGTTATACACGGAGTTTGTCTGATTAAGTGATTAAGCTGAGGTACAGTGTCTAGGTACGCGCTTCGGTTTTTGCAATAACCTCTGCACGAAAAGTCACAGGGAAAAGCCTCACCTCTTTATTTTGAAATGCATTACTGAGGTACTGACGAACTTCTGGCTTCAACTTAAGTTTTGGTAAAACTGACACGGTCCTCGTGCATGATTCCCCAAACGCTGCCAGGTGAAAACAGGATAAACGGGCCGTTAAGTCATTTTACCCTCTATGGCATTGAAGTTAACTTTTGTGCAACACGGACGTTATACGATAACAGGCTGTACAGTACCTTGCATCACTGTCCTCATCTAAAACACTTAGTTTCTGGAGTCTCCGTAATGCTGTCACAGAACCTGCACGTAAAACGTCTCTTTCGGGGTGTTTTCCAATTTCAAATCAAGACAATACATGTCCATTTTTAACGATCCTTCCTTCTTATCTCATTACCAGTTAAAAGCATCAGTCACTATTAGATTGACATAATTATTGAATAAAATCTCGCACGGACTCTCCCATTCATCTGTATTTTTTAGGCGGATACTTTTAATGGGCCCCACATGACAGACTTTAAACGAAAAATGATATAACGCTACATGTCACATAGTATACAAAGCAATTTGTACCACACTGCACTCGATCAATTTCAAAGAACAATCCGGAGTAAAAAACCAAAGCTTCCCCCGCTACCCTTCAGAAAACGCATGTACAGGATATCCGTGTCGGGGCCAGTTGACTGCTGCCTTCTCATTGGCTAAGTTCTTAATCGCGGAGGTGTCTGGGAGTTTTAGTTTTTTTCTTCTTTTGCCCAGATGTGTAGTTTAACCCTGTTAGCTAATATCTTGTGAGCGGCGCACTGAGGTACTGTGTTAACAAAATCACCTGAGACACTGAGAAGAGCACACTCCAGTACAATCATTTTCATCACCATTTCAAAGCAACTGAACCTGAAATATAAAACACACCAACGTTTTAAACGTTTCGTCCAGTCACCATAACAAGCCCAGTACCAAGTCGCCGGTGGCCGAGTCTGAGTCCAAGCAACCAGCGATTGAGTCCAAGTTAAGTACAAAACTTACAAACCCATAACCCATTTTCCCACTGCCCATCGACTGTTTAGTTATAGTCATATTCGATTCCTTTAAAAAAGAGGCGAGGACCTTCTGATGGAGAAAGCCATACACACTCACGTGTGACATGGGTAACCTTTAAAATACTTTCTAGACAAATGTATAGTGAAGAATTTGTATAGTAATGTTGTTGCACTTTAGGGAGTAGCCTAGTTCAGGAGTAATGAACCATGCCAATGTAAGCCAATGTGAATAAATGACACAGAATGTGTCAACCATAAAAAACGTACGTATTTGGTAATATATTCGATCTTATACCCTATTATTGTAACATGGTGTAAAGCACCACTATTCACTAGCAGAAAACAATCACATGTGCAGATGAGGAAAATTAAACATTTCTCCTCACGGATGGAAAGGAAATATCCAAAGTATTTTAACTTCAAGAACTGGACTGTGTTTCCACTGATTTAAAAACATGGGCCTACCTACCTAGCCAAGATCCAAAATTGCATATTAATGTTAAGTAGGCCTACCTAACTTCTGGTAGAACATTTGCAATAATTTTAAAAGCATAATAATTAAATAATTATTTCTTTGCATACATTAACTATTTCTTTGCATACAATCAGATAGGCCACATGTTCCTGTGAAGTTTCAATCCTTGCAACATTTTAATGTCAATTTAACAGATGATTACATTTTTCATTGGTCAGATTACTTTAAATTTCTTATTTCTTTCAGATGTGTAATATAGCGTAAAAGGAACATCAGGTTTGTAGAAGTGCTCCAGTGTCTTGTTTGGGCAAAAAAAAGCAAAATATTCTTATTATCCCTTGTATCTCTATTGTATTTAGGCCTACTTATTTTGTTAGTTTATTATTATTAATAATAATTATAACGCATGCATTGTACTATACTTGCTTAGCAGTTTGGGGACCGTGCACGTCACGGAGGTGTAACCCTAAGCCGGGGCGGGTGCTGCAGATCAGAGGATCCCTAAACCGCGGCGCTGCTGGGCGCTGGAGCCGCAGTTACCCGGCGCCTCTCCGTCATTTCCCAGGCGCTGCGTGACTTTCCCCTTACCGGCTTTGCGAATAAGGACGGGTTGTTTTTTTTAAAAAACGTAGATTAACGCAAAAACATAAATATATATGATTGTGGCTGTAATGACAGGATTGTCGGGCTGACGATCGGCAGCGCTCCGGCGTGTAAATACGGCTCCCCGGGACAAAGGACGGACATCCTGGTGCTGGGGAATGGTCATCGTTAGCCTTACGGCTAGCAGGCAAACTGGGAGCACCGGACAAGGGGATCGGGGAGCGGAGACAGCCCAGCGTGCAGCCGTAGGGCCGAGAGAGAGCGGACGGCCGCCGATTGATGCCAGGCAGCGGGTAGTTTACCTGCCAAGAAACTGATCTCAGCAAAACATCCAAACCAGCATTAATAATATTCAATAATGGGTGTTATATTTGCCAAACTCTGGAGTTTTTTCTGCAATCAAGGTGAGTTAAATAACCCCCCCCCCTCCAGTCGGGTGCGTGTGCCTACACCGGTTAGTGGATTACATAGGACCATCGGGGGACGGCCAGGCACTGTATAACAATTAAACAGCTAAACAATTGATATAATACAGTGTATTTAAGACAATCTTTCTGTTACTATGTATGCGATTTGTTTTTTAAGGAAACGAAAAGTTACATAATCTATTAACTTAAGATGCGTGTGAGGTGAAGCCAGTAGTAATATTTGAAAGGAATGCCAGGGTTCCCAAATCTCACGCATCTGGCGTGAGACTCACGCGACGGGCTCCCACGCTCACGTAAGAAGTCTTACGGCAAACCCATATTAATCCATTATAAACCTAAAATTGGCTACGTTTGAAACGTTGTGGTAGTTTGCAACCCTACAGACTATTTACAAAGTAATTAAACTGTTACATGTAAATGTGTGTGCTGACTTCTGTCGAATTGAAAATTTAACCCCAGCCCGTTGACCACAGTTGGTAACCCTGAAATAGCGTATGTTATTTGTGGACTAAATCATGTTGCTAACAAGTGTAGGTAATGGGGGGGAGTGAGTTTTGTTAACTAGTAGGGTTTTAAGGTAGTCTAATTTCTGTAAGTCCCGGCGGCTGTTTGGTGAGTTAATATTTATTTAGCACATGCCGTGTACAACATGTAGCCGAGAGGGCTATGGTGAAACAGACACACCAGAATGGGTCCAGCTGGCCTGTGTGGCGCCCTTGTGGTGGTGAATAACCGTTCATTGAAGGCTTATCTGTCGCCTTTAAATGCGCGATTTCCCGGTTTCTGCACAATAAAACGTCCCGCGGCTTCTTGTGCGTCCGGCCACAGATCTCAAGGCGACAGATGTTGGTGGTACAATAGATGCAGGGGTCTAACACATGATTCATCCCTCCTTTACCAGCTGGTGGTCCTCCTTCATTCTGGGGGGCTGGGAATTCCCCCTTTGTTAAGTTCGTGGTTGACCGGGGGGGCTGTGGGCATTCAAAATAAAGGGACATGGCAGAAAGCATGAAGCTTTGGTCTAATTGGTGGCACGAGAACCCCCCCCCCCTTTTTTTCATTACAGACCAATATGCAGTTGAAATGGATGACCCCCCCGCCCGACCGCCAACGAGTGGTGTGCATGCTGCTGTAGCACTGGAAACCACTGTGTTTAGCTTTTTGAAATCCGATTTACATTACATATCTCCATTTTTCATTCCCCAGTCTTGGACAGATTCTCGGGGGATTTTTATTTTCTTACTTACAGAAGAAAAGTATTGTCAAGTCCTCCAGCGAAATACGTCTTAAGTGTCCGCCTAATTTTAAACATTTCATCTGCCTTCACTCCGCATTTCATTAGCGGTCAGTGCTAGCTGATGTAGCTCACTGTTAACTGTCGCCGTCTTGACAAAATGCTTTATATAGACTATAGTTAAACACATTCTAATTATTTTGCGAAGAAACTAAATTCACCGTTTTTATTGACTTTTCTTTGATTCCCAATGATTTAAAAATGTGCATTTCTGCAATGTCAGGACTTGTTTTGGTTTAAAAATGGTTCGGTTCTATACATTTCACGTGGAATCTTCCGTCCTGCCCCGTATGTGTTAGCAGTCTGTCGAAAGACTTCACAGAAAGTAATAATTTCTTCTGAAACTTCGAGCTTCACTGTTAAAGAGGGTGCTGAAGTTCTTGCAGGTTCACACAAGACAAACGTCTGATTCTCTCCCAGCATAAAGCGACATAATATACTGTGTGTAGTGAGTCAGATCAAATGTTACTCTCTGGGAGACTTCTTGAAGGAATCTCCCTGTCCTTTGGCAATAGTTTCCATGCAGGTACTTAAATGGAGACATGATCTGACTTGTAGTGACATGTAAACCTTCTTCAGGAAGATCAAATCAGTCCTTTTCAAACCAGCTTCCCTTGCCTTTGGGTTGGTTGATCTGTGGCTTGTTTGGATCCAGGAAAACCTGCTGAATCTACTTCCACATATGTACACTTGTTGCTTCCCAGGTTTCAAAACTTTCTAATCTCTAGGAATCTACAGTACAGTTTGGTTCCTTTGTGGGCACATTCAATCCAAACAGCTTTCGCATCTTGAGGGGCAATGTGTGACCCAGCAGGTTAGGATGCCAGGCATGTGATCAGTTGGTTGCAAGTTCAAATCCCATGTTTGGCAGAGTGGTTTTAGCGTTGGGCTTTTAAGCAAGGCCCTAAACTCCTAATTGCTCCAGGCACTGGCTGACCTTGCTATCAAAATGTATGTTGCTTTAGATAAAAGCATTTGCTAAACAAATGGTTTTGCTTCTTAAATTTATCTAAGTAGTTGGTATTCGGTTAGTATTTAATGGCTCCTAATTAAATACAGGACATTGTCTTCTGGGATTTGGGTCCAGGCAGATATTTTATATTCCCAAGCAATTAGTCTCAGCTGTTGACGTTGTTTCTCTGTATTGGACACTTTTACGAGTCCAAATTCTCATTGCGGTCATATTTTTTTTTTTTTGTCCTTTACGGCTTGCATCAGAATTCCAGGATCTCATTTATTGATGTTATGTGTATCGCATTCTGTACTGCGGTTAATGCAGATTTGCATTTTTTGTGGTCAGTCCTCTCATTTCACTGCAGGAAATGCAGCTGTCAGTTAACAGATTCCTAATGGGTGGTTGGTCCTGCGTCCCATAGACATGAAGGTGTCCTGAGGCTCTCCACCCTGGGCCATGTCTGCTGAATGTTCTAGAATGTTCTATGTGGTTGACCCCATTAAGACATAACAGAAAATGAGCTCATTTTTATATGGACGGCACCCCACTTTCTGATCTGAATTCTCCAGCTTCCATGAGTGGTGGCTCACAGCCTGACCACTGTCCCCAGGAAGTAATCCCAGTGCCGTATCTGCTGTTGCTGGCCAACACAGTCGTCATGGATGACATTCCCTCCCCCACTTCCTTCCTCCTTATCCACCATACAGCTAATGCTTTTGACCCAAAGGGCAGATCATTCTGGAAAAATAGCCTTTGTGCCCTAACATCAGCAACGAAGGCCTGATAGTGACAGAGAAACGGTTTGATCTTGCCGTGAGTGATGAGGGGCTGGCTGACTGCTGATCTGCTTCCCCACCCTGATTGGTTATCCATGATGGTTGCCTGCCTCCTGGACTGTGTTTGCAGGTCAGCCATCTTTCAGAGGTAATTCAGCTGATATCCTGGGTCAGATCTAGTCTGTGCCCACGTCTTTACTGTCCGATAGAACGGGAGTATCCTGAATATGTTACGGTGTTGGCGGTTGTGGGTGACTCATTGTGTTAAGACACTCTGCCTATGATCAGAAGGTTGCCAGTTCAAATCCCACGGTTGGCAGGGTGTCACCTTTGGACCCTTGAGCCATGCCCTAACCCCTTAGTTTAACCAGGGATTCCAGGGAATAACTTACCCTACTTACTCAAAAAAGTATTGTCTCATGTCCTGGGTCAGATCTGTTCTGTACCCAGGTCTTTGCTGTCCCAACTGTAACAAAAACATCCCAAATATGTTATAGGAGAACTCTCCTAATGTTGTAAGCTAAACTTGGACTCTTCCAGAACTAAACGGTCACCTGAGTATGAGAGCTTTCAAAGATATGTTATCCCCTGTGAAGTTATTGGTGCCTTCGAGCTGTTTTAAGTTATACTTATGGGCTGAAATGTCATCTTGTGTGTGTGTGTAGATGTATATTAATCAAAGGAAATGTATAGGAATGATCTAATGTCATTAATATGGGAGGCTAAGCGGTGGGGAATATTTTCCAGTTATGGCCTTCCCTAGTGAACCATTCAGTCACATCGTTGTGCCGTGACTGTTAAGTGGGTCTCGCTGTGCGCTGTGTTCTGCATCGCCGGCTGTGTCACACTCTTGCAGAGACTCTCACGCTATCGAGGGGGGGGTTCCTTTTGGGCAAGGAAGGAAGCTAGCGGATCATGAATGAAAAGGAATGAGGTCGGCCACAGGAAGTCACACGCGTTGAAATAGTGGTGGTGGGGGGGAGAGAGCCCGGTCTCTAAGTGTTCTAGAAAGTTCTAACCTTTATGTTCTCATCCTGCAGAACACAAGGTGATCATCGTGGGCCTGGACAATGCTGGGAAGACCACCATTCTGTACCAATTGTGAGTAGCCACACATGAGGAGGAACCCTTTGCCGCCTCATTTGCGGGGATCTCTGTTTATGATTTAATATTTTTATGGTGTTTATGTCATGAGACCTCTTAGACCTCATGGAAATGGATCCCCTGCAGTAAACACATTTGAGCCCTTATGGGGTCTTGATGGCACAGAGAGCCGCAGTGGTCTTTGCGTGACGTCATGGTAACACCACCCCCTATGTCCGAGTGTGACTGGGCGGGTCCTCTCCCGCCCACCAGCTCTCTTTAGAATGCCATAGTCTTCGCACCCTGACCACTCCTACCTGCATCGATCACGCTTGAGGTAGCAATACAACATCGTAGGAGCTGTGGTGATCACTGTTCTGGTGCAGAACCGGTGCAGGGTCTCTGAGGCGAACCATTTCATTTACTCTGAT
>JAODJW010000093.1:13676-23887 GCA_026777045.1 Hyperopisus bebe
TGACATGCAGTCACAGTCACACCAGTTCATGGCCAGGCACACGCTGACATGCAGTCACAGTCACACCAGTTCATGGCAGGGGGAGCAGCTGAATTCAAACCCCTAAGGCAGAAGGAGTGAGGCTACAGTGTTACCTACTGCGTCTTCTTGAACCTGTCAATACAAATTTAGTACAAATTATTCCTAACTCACATTAATAGTGCTGTAAAATGAGAGGGGGGTGTAGGTATGTAACCCACAAGTGAAATACTAAGGCTAGCTATGATCAGGCATGGAAAAGGTCTGGGGAAATGGACTCCTCTGTCCTGGATGCTTTAAGGGCAAGCTTACTCTCCAGCCACGATAATTAACAGTAGCAGTTCTGCCACATTGGTGCAGTCAGACCAGCCGGATCGTTCAAGAAATGGCTTAAGGAGGATCTCGGATCGATGATGGTCCGAAGTGCAGCTGAACAAGGTAAGACAAATGATGGCTGGTATAACAGGGATTTTTTTTTCCTTTTTCTTTTGCCTAGAAGCCTGGAAAAAAAGTTCTTCCTTGTCTACTTTGGGCTATCGTCATCAACAAGACGCAAGACAACATGCAAACAGGCTCCTAGATTTGCAGAAATGTCATGCTTAATCTCCAGAATAATCATTCTTCACTCACATCATGGGACACAACTAAAGATGAAGATGGTTCTACAAAGAACCTTTGCAGAACTTTCTCCAGCTGACACGTATGATCTGTCTACCTAGAAAAGTCCCTGTCTTGCAGGGAATAGGAGATTCTTTGGGTTGAGGATGGAGGATGGAGGTGTCTTTGTACGTTTTGGCACAATGTCGTGAATCGAGAGGTTGGTGCTCCACTTTGTCTAAGCCCAAAGAATTTGGAGCTTATGTGTCCACTAAGTAAATGAGATGTGTTTACCTGGCTGAGAACTAAAGGATGGGATCAGTATTGTTCCTGGCAACATCTCTGCCTTTACGCGACTTCCAAACTTTAGGTAACTCATGTTTATGAACGTAGCTTAATCTGGAAAAAGTCATTCCTTGGGACTGTGACAGGATCCAGCTACAAATACAGAAACAGACGGATAAAATGGGAACTGTGTTTGTTTCCTTAAGATGCAAGCGGGTATGTAAGCTGAGCATATATACAAAATAGTGGTTTTGGTCTCTAACCAAAAGGAAGACACTGGGAAGTCATACTGCTTGGCCCATATATCTCAGTGTCTCGCAAAGCGAATATTTAAAATAAAATAAAAAAAAAAACTGAAACCTTAAAGCTGATTACATGCATCTCAAGGGCTTTTCCCCTGACCCCTCCCTGGAAACCTGGACACCCTCCTTGCATCTCATGGTTTATGATGTGATCCTACTCTTAGCATAAACTGATGTTATCTTACACCAGTCCTTACTGTTGGCCAATCCAGCTTTATTCTTGCCCTTCAGACATGCGTTTGGAACCAGGCATCACTAAACCCTCATTTGCAATGTTGACAAACAATAGAATAATGTATATTTTTAAATGTTTTCACTTCATAATTTTGTAATTCATATCGGTTTGCAGCTTCCCCAGTTTATATTATTGATTATAAATGGATGCATATGCATGCATTATCTATTATCATTTATGAATTTTAATCATTGTCGAAGATCATATTCCTGAATAGGAATATCATCTTGTGTTTGGGAAAAATGGGATTCATATCAGATTTTTTTTCCCCCATTTGGGCCTAATCTCACGGATTCCTGTTCTAAGATAATAGTCTTTGAATCCATCTATTTTTTATGCAGTTCTAAAAACCATCTCATAGTTCCTCCGGCACAAGAAAAGCACAGCAGTTAAACTTCCGAACAACTCTGTGAACCTTTTACCTACTTTTACATAGCAACCAATCAATTTTCACTGTAATTTTTGCAACTGTTCGGAGCTTGAAGTAGCCACTTATGTCTTATACAGCTGTGACTACCCTTTGATTCCAGACAGTAAAAACCTTAAAGAAAAAAAACACAGCATGTTATTGGGAATAATTGATGCTATATAATGTGTTGCATTCAAATGGATTTGCACCCGCTGTTCTGTAAGAATCTGTGCACACAGAATCTCCACAGTGTGTCTTTCTCCAGGCTATTGAAACAAATCCTTCCATCCTCTTTGTCTTCTTGGCTACATTCTTGCAAATCTAGAGCAACCATTTGAAGAAGAACGGCACACAAACAGTCGGGATTTATCTCAGATTAATCGTTAAAAGCTTTGATCGGGAAATAAAATACTAATGATGAAAAGCAAGACATGTTCTTGACGTTCAGTCGGCAGAGAGCAGGTCAGGCGTGAGGAAATGAAATGACCGTGCTCTATCTGAAGGTGGGATCGCTAATTCAAGATAAAACAGAAGCCTTAAGTAAAAAAAAAATGTAATTTGTCACGGGCAATTAACTTAAGTGGCCAAGAGCAGAGAATTAAGAGAGGGATAAAAAAACTTCTACCATTCCACTTTAGCCTAAGAACTCGGGTAGGGATAAGAGGGGCATCGCAGGAAACACTGCGACGAATCACGGTTCTTCGTGGATGCACTGTGGTGGAGGCCATTTCAATTAGACACCGGCTATTTCTGACTTAACAGGAAAGTCGAACTTTGGGATATATGACAGAACCGAATCCTTAAGCCTTATTCAGATTACATCATCCTCATTTGTAACCAAAGGGACTTTTCAGGCCGTTGTACTCTGTGTAGGCTTTTATTTTGTTGATTAATGCATGGACATTTGTGTCAGGAGTTGGAAATCAGAGAGGATGTTACTCTGAGGGACAAGCGTTCAATAGGGTCACTCGAAATCTCAAATTTGTCACCCACTAGATCCATACCTTTGAGAGACCTAAAAGGGTATATGGCAAATGGATCAGTGCATGAACAATTCCTCAGGGATAAAAGATGGGATAGTAGCTAATGCATATAGCTAATGTAGCAAAGACCCCCAAAAACATCCATCCATCCTTCTTTCAGAGCACTTACCCTGGGTCTTTCCCAATACCAAGAACACAAAGATTGTACTTGTGGTTTTGGCAAGACCGGTCTTGCAAATTTTCCTTCTAAGAATGAATTTAATATTAGAATTAGAATTTTATTAGAATTAGAATTTAGGAGCATAATGATTTGTGGGATTGGTCTTGTTCAATGAGGATCCTCTGAATTTCTGTTCTTAGTTTTGGAACTGGTCTTCGGCAATGGAAGATGACATAAAACGGGTACGCGAGAGCACAAGTATGGTCAAGTACACATATTGAGGAACACCGCCCTCATAGGGCTTTGGTGGATCTGGAGCTTCAAGTCACGGGAATCACCGTGAGTCAAAGAAAATGCTGCCTTGTGCAAGTTCTTCACATGTTCTCCAGTAACATGAAATGTTCCATCAGAATCAATAATATGTAGTCATCCTGTGCCCAAAAAGCATTCGATTTCACACATTTAGTTACAGGGTGCCGCAGCAAAGCCATCCATCAAAGGGCCATTCTTCAAAGGTTAAACAGCAGTTTCTGCCCTGGAATCTGTCAGCCATTGGGGGCATCACTTTTCTTTTGTCTGCCAAATTGTTCCCACTGATTATTTTGAAGGAGAACAGTTAATGTAGTCAATGGGGTGTCCCCACAAGGGGGTCTGAAAAAACCCCAGTGATCTTATATCTTCCTCTGAGCAGTATGAAGGCCTTTGCACCAATAAAACCATCTCTACCCTTACGATTTCTGCCCTAGTGGTACCTAGCTGACAATTTTTGGTTCTCAGAATATTCTGGAAACATTATTTTTTGGTCACAGGAATGTTACCTGAAAGTCTCTATGTTTGTCCTATGGTTTGCATTTATGGAACATTCTCCCAACATTTGTAATGCAGGAACCGTTGGTCAAGCTTTGGAAAACATTCCTGTTTGGTTGTATTGATGTTCCTCTAACCATGTCTATAAACAAACCTTTGGAAAACCTTACGACAATGTTCCCAGTTAGGTTCTCTAAACATTATATGAATGTTAATGCTAGTTTTCAGTTCCCAAAATATATCGGGATTGTTCCGAAGGCTGGAGTAACCTGGAGGAAATGTTCTCTAAATGTTATGAGAAGGTTTTTTGTAAAACTAACCATTGAAGAACCATAAATGTTAGTTGAATGTTCCATGTTTGCTAGGTAACCAAGTAACTGAGTAAACCTGCATACGTCTGCCAGCCATCTGTGAAAGCTGAGTTTAAATTTAAAATTGGAGTTTCGGCATTTTACACTCTGTAGTGTAAAAGTCAAGTGTTATATGTACTTAGTACACATTTATACATATTTACTGTATATTCATACCAGCTGGTCCCGCAGCAACCTTTTAGCAATAAGACCTTAACCAGCTAGTTGTTAGATAAGTGGGCTTTTGGGGAAGATTTAATATTCTGAACTTCAATGTTCATCTTCCTCCCCTGCATTTCAGCACAACTCCTCATAACTTCCTGTCAGCATTACTGTCACCCGGCCAGTCATGACCACCGAAAACCCTGAGATTTACCAACGGTTGACCCACTTTTTTTCTGCTGCATACCTGGCATATTTTTGGACAGCCTTTTCTTAATGTTGAGCTCACTCACAAGGACATCACTGATGCTTGTGATTGTACAAATCCTAGGGCTCCTCTTCCTACCCAGGATCTAAAGCGCGCGATCAAATTACTTCATCAAATGTACCTCCAGGACACTATCAGAGCACAACTATAGAATGGATCCAGTGTGTCGGAAAAACTTCAAGCGTAACTCAAAGCCACTGAAATTTTATGCTAACAGATGCAGTAGACACAAATAGCAATTTCTGGAAGAAAAACATTCAGCTTTTTTTTTATTTCTATTTCTGTTCTGGGCTCAACAGTGGAGCGACGGAGCGCTACAGGCCCAGAACCTGAATGAGCAGGGAAGTGTTATGCAATCTGGACCAGAAACCTGCCAATGATTATCTTAGTACATCTCCCACTTCCAAACACTGCGGTCAGGTCTGCACAGGCATGAATGAAATGCAATGAGATTTTAAACAGTACAGTACCATCCATCATACCCATGAGTAATATGTTCCAAGAAATACCACAAATAGCTGAAACCATGGAAAAGAGTGAACCATCCACAGACCCCACATATAAAGTGATTTTCAAGTACATACATATGGCAAATTGGTTAATTGATAGATTTTACACAGTGAGACACAACCAACATTACATGCAGTAATAATAAAGTACATTGTACATTATTATACAGTACTGTACTCTCAGAATGAAAGTACTCTCTGTACTGTACTCTGTCTCTCAAATAAAAGGGATTCTGACATTTTAGCCGAATTCTCAAGAGCCGAGAGAGCAATGAAAATCATGCTTTTTATACATTTTTATAACTCATGCACTGCGATAACGCAGCAACGAATCCATTCAGCAAGAACACTAGAGGCGCCCTGGATGAGAGTTCGGCTGAGAAGCGTAGTTATGGAGACAAAGGGAGATGAGTCATGTAATCGTACACGCAGGATGCACCTGGGCTGACGGATTTCACCACGTTCCAGCCTGGACTTGTTTGGTGCGAAGTTTGAAACTTATGAACCGTTTATTTCTGAAATTCTCCAAATTGTTTTCGGACCATGGCAAACCACAGATAACTGAAATCGCAGATATAGGGTCCCACTGGACTTTAAATCATCTTGCCATATTCTGAATAGCTTGGACTTATCGATATGGATTTTATTTATATAGCACCTATAAGAACACAGTTTTCCCAAGGTACTTTAAAAGATCATGTGATAGACCGCCACGCGTTTTATGGGTAATAAGTACGCATGATATGGAAAAGTGGGGAAGAAACATAAACGGGAAAAAAGCCAGAAGATGCCAAATGGTATTTGTAAGGTATTCACAAAATATGACAGGTGTACATCTGCTCGAGCACCTTACTAACAATACAGAAGGGCACAGTTTCGTAAAAATATTAGTTTTGGAGCCGGGGAGTTTCTAGCTATTGGAAAGATCCAGGGCTAAGTCAAGTTTACCTGGGCCTTGACTTATTGTTTTTGATGGAAGATTGGCATCGGGGGCTAAAATACTGGGGCTAAAATACTCGGGGCTAAAATACTCGGGGCCGTACTCCTGAGCGATCGGACCTAACGATGGCCCTGCTTTGCAGACTGTTTAACAGTTGTCATTACAACTAGGAACATACAGTAGCAATGTTTCCATAAATGTAGTGAATGGCTAGAACAGAAACCTGAACAGTGGACAGAGTGGAGAGTATCCCGGAATACTACTTATGAAGAAACCAATGCACATCAGTCAATAGAACATTGTTGTACATTTCATACATCGACATATTTTCAATTTTCAAAGTTGTTAATCCTTCGCACCATACAAGTCGCTTCTGATGATGCAACAAGTTGTCAAATCCATGAAAATCACCTTTTCATGCTTTGCTGTTCCTGGTGTTGCAGTCATGCCTCAGAGCTACAGGACTGGGGGTCTGATCCTGCCTTTATTTGCGCTGGGTTTGTATGCTCTTTCTGTCTTGTGTGGTTTTCCTCCTGCTGTTCCAAGCCATGCCATTTAGCTAAATACTGTTTCTATAGGCTGTTGCCCATAGTGTGCCCTGTGACAGACTGGCATCCTATTCAGGGTGTACACCTGCTAGGTACCAGGGCTTATTTCATCAAATTAAAAAGTCAAGCATCCAGTGATTTTAAACGCACACCTTTTCACAATTCACGTTCATCTCGCCTGCGTAGTAATCAATCAAAATGCAAAAAAATACTGAGGCAAGCCAACCATAATCCAATTACGCAGTATTTTCCATGCCATTTTCACATGTATATGTACTCTTTAGTGAATGCATATATGCCAGTCATGCTCAGTTTATTCAATTCCCAGCGATCGGAGCATCATGCTCTTAGTGTCGGCCGCAAACTGCGTGACGCACGTGGTTTTCAGCTAAAGATTCCGAGCAGATGCCTGCCGCGTAGCTGCTGGTGTGCGAGCATCGGGGCCCATCTCCAAACGCATTTCTGCCTTAAGTCAAGATTGCGAGTGCTCTGCTGTTAAGGCTTTAATGCACTATTAATTGCCTAATAACGTCTGCTAATTTTAGCCAGACTGAAAATGGTGGCTTTTAAAAGTGCTTCTTGGTAGAACAGGGGTTGCAGACAGAGTATCTCAGCGTGGCAGGTTACGCTCTGCGGGCAAGCGTACGATTCAACGTTATAATTACGGCTCTTTCAGCTTCTCTTTTAGGTGTTTTTCTCCGTCTAAATTGCACATTAAATGAACATTTCAGGTTTGTTTCTCGAAGGATGATAAAAGAGGCTTTCTCTTGACATTTACTAGGTGAATTTAGATGCTGCCAGACGTGTTCATTTTTGAATCCTCCTTCAGTGGCATTATGGACTGTCTTGGAGTAATTATGCTAAGGAAAACTAAATGATTTAAAAATAAATATTTTTAAATATTTATAGATTTTATAGATTTAAGGTCCACTCTAACGACTTTTTAATTTTGAGAGCTAATACCTACAGTATGTATTTTGTTGTAGCTTATGTTGACATCTTCATCTTCCCACTCAGCTAAAGCTAAATTATGAAATTAAATGTTTTAATCCGGCAAAGCCGTGAGTTACATAACAATGTCGGAATAACATTTTCCCTAGCAGAGTATCTGGCATTGTTTCAAAACATTTAAAGCCAATTAAAAAGACAAAATGAAACAGTGTTTTCACACGACTCGAGGTGCCAGTATACAGTGGAATCCTCAAAAGGCAAAACTGCACTTTGATGTGAATCAGACCGACTGGAAGCGCAGCTTCAGTCTCGCTGGTTTTCAGCTGGGCTAAAAGATAATCGAATTGTTGTGCCCTAAAACTAAACAGAGTTCACGTGAGAGCGGGTTTCAGGACTGGAAGTGAACGGCAGGGAGGTGATGATGCTGGCGGCACCCCCTTCTGAGACCTTTTGGAATAGAACCAGATAAGCGGAGGGGCCCAGGGCAGACTGGGAAGGGGGAGAGGGTAACCACAGTAATAGTGTAACACATCCTCGTGTCCTGAAGAGGAGCTTAGTGCATTTGCATGCGAGTCGCTCTTGCTTTGAAGATAGCTTCTTCTGGGCTGTAGCATTTTTAACCTTCCGTGTTGCACACTCTTCAGCAGAGTTCCTTGTCTTTTCTTGTCCTGTTCAGCCGGCATCTGCGAGTGTGTACGGTGTAAATGAGACAGACGTGCACACGAAACGTCAGCGCCACCTTCCCCGGTGTAAGCGTTTATGCCAGGTGCTGTTGGGAAAATTATCCACATCCATGAAACACTCCTCTGCTATGGATGTTGAATCTTCAGGATGGGAGGCGTGAAGTGAGGGTCGGGCTGTAAGTCAATAAATCAATTCCTGGCACATAAAAATCACATTATTTATGTATCTTTTTTGTTGGTCCAGCTGTAAGCAGCTATAATCGTGCGTTTTAGGGACCTCTTTGTTTCTTGGCACTTTCAAATCTTCAGACTTGGTCGAAAGCAAATAAAGAAGTACCTTTTTGAACAGGGTCAAAAAATCAAAGCAGGGAAATAAGGAATGGTTACCACCAAGCAGAAAATGTGCACATTTTATGTGTGCGAGTTAATTATGCCACTTCAGAGGAGCTACTGAAAGGATAAGGGGAGCTGCATAAATTTAGCTGTAATCCAGGCAGGCAAAACTCATTTGCAGGGATGGTCTTATCTGGGTGCTGCAGCCTTCTCAGAAAATTAACCCTGGATATTTGGGCTCAATTCAGAAAGTGTTTGATTCTCTCTCTCCCTCTCCCCCATCTCTCTCTGGTTCTCTCTCTGGTTCTCTTTCTCTCTCTCTCTCTCTCTCTCTATCTCTGCCAGTCTCTCTCCCTTCTAATGTCTTTTTCTTTCTTTCTCCTTTCACCTCTCAATACATTTCTCTCTCCTCTCCGTTTCTGTATCTTTCATTCCCTCTCTCCCTCTCATTCTTCATCTCCATGTCTCCTGTCCTCCCCGTCTGCCTCTCTCCTCTCCCTCTATCCCGGTATCTCTCATTCCCTCTGTCCCTTTCTATCTCCACGTCTCTCATTTTCCCATCACCTCCTCTCACGTATCCACCTCTTGTACCTTTCATCATTTTCCCGCCGTTCTCGCCTGCTGCTTGCCGTGTGTCTCCTCTCATCTCCACGCCACATGTGACATGTTTCATATTTGCCTCAATGTCTTTTACGGCTTCACGGCCATTTAAAAAGCTCTTCCCGATGCTGCCCCATCCGGCTTTGTTATTCCTTTGGGCACTGCGGAGTTATCACTGCCATGCCGGACATACGAGTAATTAAATAATCAAAATTCCAGTTCTGTGAATTTACAGCTTATTTGGGAGTTTATGCCTTGGGACTAAATGGAGATGCTCTAAGATTTGATGCTCTCGTTTCATTCCAGAAAATTGTAGCTCAAACATGCACGGCCCGCTGGAAATAAAATAATAACTGCCTTCAGACAGGTGTAGCTGTTCAATGCTAGTTATAAAGTACAAGTTCTACTGAGTTTTGACTGTTGGGCCTGATTGAACGAAATCTTGACGTCCAGCCGCTGCTGGAAACATGTTACATCATTTGGCAGCATTTCATAAATTAAGCGTTACATCGTATATCTCCAGCAACATGCTGAAATCCAGCTCCCATTGCCACAGTTACATAGCAAGTTCGGAAGCAGCACAACTGTTTTCATAATTGCCTATTTGCGGTTAATCCATTCGTTGTCTGGCGTTGTAATAAACTTAAAGACAACGTTAATCTTGCGGATGGTGAACAATTAGAACTCTTGCCTTGATGCATAAACAAAGGCATTGCAGGCATATTAACCCCGTTTTGTCAATGAGTTAATGACTGTCGGATTTACAAGTCACTGAGGATCAAACTTAATCCGCATGCTTGGATTTTGGACGTTCATTTGAATAGAAAATTTTAGGACACTAAATTACTGTTATTTTTGTTTCGTTGTTGTTGCTTATTAAATTATTGTAATTCGATTGCGCAGTGACCCGGTCTATAAGCGGTTGCAATTATATGTTATTATTATTTACATCCATTATTTCTCTACTTATCCCACTCAGGGTCACCTGGAGCCTATCCTGGGCAATATAAGACATGAAGACTGGGGACAGACTGGACATCAATCCTGGGCAATATAAGACATGAAGACTGG
>JAODJW010000093.1:23987-38078 GCA_026777045.1 Hyperopisus bebe
AAGACATGAAGACTGGGGACAGACTGGACATCAATCCTGGGCAATATAAGACATGAAGACTGGGGACAGACTGGACACAGGTCAATGTAGAGATGCCAGTTAGTCTATCTGTATGTCCTTGGACTACGATTGGAAAGGGGGGGGGGGGGGCACAGGAAAGCTGTGTAACCTCCAGACTCTGCACATACAACAGCAGTGGGATTCAACCCCCAGCCATACTGGTGCGAGACAACAGCTCTACCCACTGAGCAGGCATGCCCTCCTTTTTTATTTATCGATAAAAAAATTTATGTGTAACCAGTCTTGTGTCTTTTGGGAATTTAAACATGAGCTGTTAATACATGTATTATATTATTCATAGAATACACTGTAATACAGTTGGAGATATTCATTGTGTCTGAGTCTTGAAGGTAAAAAATGACTCTCTCAGCTTACAGGAAAAAAACCTGTTGTACGTGAGCCATTACCCAGCCAGGCCCGTATCGATTGTTGGAGAGATGGGATTATTGAAACCGTGGTTGTTGTCAACAGCGATAATAACAACAACAATAACCTTAACTTTTTTTGAGGGTTTTTTTTTTGATGGCGTCTGATTTAGCGCAGTAAATTAAACTGCACATTCATTTAATACAATGACAGAATAGGCCATGCCTTTAACAACTGACCAATGATGGACCAAGGTCAGTTATGCAAGCCTGGACTATTTTTTAGCTGAAAGCTTTAAATATCTGTATGGATCCCTTTATACTCTATTAGCCCAGGTCAATTCAATACATTTTTTGCTCCCTTCCTGTTGCTATAGTAAGGTTCTGTAAGTACAGCTTTGGGGAGAAAAGAGATATTCAGCCATCAGGGGGCGATGTGCGGCTCAGTGGATTAGTTGTGTGATCAAAAGGTCACCGGTTTGAATCCCACCTTCGGCAAAATAGTCATATTTCTATCGGCCCTTTGAGCAAGACCCTTAAACTTCCAGAAAATGCTCCAGGGTTACTAGATAAACGACAAAACTCTCACCTAGATGTAATATATGGAAAAAAGTATGGGTACACCTGGCCATTACACCTGCAGGAACTTTTATGACGTCCCATTCTAAACCCATAGGCATCAACATGGAGCCGGTCCCCCCTTCGCAGGAATAACATCCACTAGATTTTGGAGAGTGTTTATGGGAATTTTTGTCCATTTATCCAGAAGAGCGTTTCTGAGGTCAGGCACTGATGTTGGACGTGAAGGCCTGGCTCACAATGTCATCCCGAAGGTGTTTGATGGGGTTGAGGTCAGGGCTCTGTGTGGGCCAGTCAAGTTCCTCCACACCAAACTCACTCAACCATGTTTTTATGGACCTTGCTTTATGCGCTGGGGCACAGTCATGCTGGAACAGAAAAGGGCCTTCCCCAAACTGTTCTCACAAAGTTGTAAGCATAGAATTATCCAAAATATCTTGGTATGCTGAACCATTAAGAGTTCCCTTTACTGGAACTAAGGGGCCTAGCCCAGCCCCTGAAAACCAGTCCCATACCATTATCCCTCCTCCACCAAACATTACAGTTGACACAATGCAGTCAGGCAGGTAACGTTCTCCTGGTAGCCGCCAAACCGAAACTCATCCATCAGACTGCCAGACAGAGGAGCGTGATTTGTCACTCCACAGAACACATTTCCACTGCTCTAGGGTCCAGTGGCGGCTTGCTTTACACCATCCGAAGCATGGCACTGCGCTTGGTGATGTGAGGCCTGCAGCTGTTCCATGCAGCTCCCAGTGCACAGTTTTTGGTGCTGGGGTTAATGCCAGAGGAAGTTTGAAACTCTGCAGTCGAGTCAACAGAGCGTTGGAATTGGCACTATGTGTCTCAGCACTCAGCGAGCCGACCCACCCATGAAAACGATTAGGTAATGATTAGGCAGAACGTAACCAGAGGTGTGTAACTGCAGCGTGATACATGTGACTCTAACCACAGAATGAACCACTGCGCTTCCCAGCTTCCCACCATCAAAGGCCTTCAGACCACAGAGAGGCGCTCAGCCTGGAGATCCGAGGGGCGTCATGTGACCACTCTGCCCCTTCATCATCCTTTAGGTTGAAATGCATTCTTTATGGAAGTCGTTTAATCGAAATACTCAAACCCAGAATGACTTTCTGTTATGTAAGACGAGTGATCATATTTAACAGCCAATAACACAATAGTGAAAGTACCACAATATATACTATATTTAAAGTGAGGCAGGAGGGGGTTTCGGGGGGGGGGCGCGACACAGCTTTCATATCCTGAAGTAGCAGTGCTGGTTAGCAGCCATCAGCTAATATTGTACATCTGAAATAAGAGACAGCGTGTAAACCGATCTCTTAACATGAAGCAACAGGACAGGACACGGAGAGAATGTGACCCATCAAAAATCCCGATATGGACTGACACAAAAATCACAGCGAAACACAATGATCGACGCTGCCAGACGTGGTTTAAGCAAGTGCTAATTCACCCCACCGGAAAACTTAATGTTTGAAGCGCAGCGAGGAAGCGTTGTGGAATCCTGACAGAGTGAGAGAAGGCAGAGAGTGGAGAAATGAGTAGGAGAGGGGTAAAAAAAAAAAAAACAACCGAAAATCAAAATTCAGTGCCAGAAAAACAAATGGGACAATGTTCTTCTGATAACAGCAGGGAACTGAGTTAAGAAACAAAAAGAGAACAATAGGGACAAAGTAAACCTAATATGACTTTACTCCCTCCTGGAGCTGACAGCAATCTTCTGTTCAGGAGAACCATTTCACCGAGTCGCCTGCCAGCACAAGGCAAATCTGATCTTTCGTAACAAACTCCCACTCCGCTGTCACCATTTTTCATACGAAATGCATAAGACAGCAGCGTCTGCGGCTGCCGGTGCTGCAGCTGCAGACGGAGATGATGGTCACTAATGAGCATTTCTGAGGTACAAATTATTTTACAATTTATTTTCCTTATTGGTCATTCGGAAAGAGGAGGAAGCTGCGTCCGGGCCTCAGAATGCGAGGCGGGATTGCGGCTAAAGGTCAAAGCAGAGAGTGTAGGAAATGTCTGCCCTCGAATTGTTATTTTATTTCTCTGAGAGGCTGCATTTGAGAAATCTGAGGCTTCCTGTCACATTATATACTGTGTAGGGTGGGGGAGACTAGGGAATTACTTTAATCTGTGATGCTGGAGATCTTTGCGGAAATGGGGACGGCCTTGAAAGCAGAACAAAATATGGTTCAGAGCATCATTATTGGTGTGACTGGTGGGACTGGTGCCAGATAAATTGGGTAGGGAGAGAACAACTGGATGTGCTATTTCATCTATTATAGGATACATGTTTTTTTTATATATATGTTTTCATTATATACTTATTCCAAGATTCCCAGCTGGAATACACTGGTCTCCGTGATGCATCCCATATAACTACAAGCATTCCCCATATTTCATCTGGCAGGTTTAGCATTTGGCTTATTAGTTCTGACGAGCGCTACGCTCAGCGTACGTGGGACAGCACGGCCAGCATACGCCTGGAAGGAACAGGAAGCTGTGGGAATGAGGCCCATCCTCTTACTTTATATAGGAACCTCCCACTCAGAACTGCCTGTAATGAAGAGCTGGTGTTTGTAAACACTGCTGCCTGTTTGTTTACGGAATCCCTCCAGTCAGTAAAGTCTATAGCTTGCCATCAATGTCTCAGTGGTATCAGGGTGTCCTAAGGGGAAAAAAGCCATCTTACATACTTTGTATATGAGCTAACATTTCTTTTTAAAATATATATTTTAATATAAACGACTTTCTTTAACACATATAATTGCACATATATGAGCTCATTAGCATTACTGCCACTACTGGGATGCTCCTAAAGTCGGGAAAAATGATTCTGTAGTTCTATGCATTTAAAAATAATACAGGGACTTGCTAGTTGATAATACAAAACGGTACCCGGCCTAACCTCATTTGAACTGTGCGTTCTACACATAAACAGCAGGGGGCAGCACCGTTAAAGCCTTGCCGCTGCGCCCTGGTTGTTGGAAGGAGATCCCCCATGTCTTCCATGCAGAGTGATGTCTATAATCAAGATCGTGCTGAATGGAGTGAGAGGAAAATTAGAAGGTTTGTACGTAATGACGAGGGCGGCCTGGGGAGCAGTTTGGATGGATGGTGATGAAATGAAAACTCTGCTACCAGTTTGTCGGATAACTTAAATCTGTAACCGTGTAACAGGCAGCGTGTAGTATGCATTATGTAAGTATGTAAGTAGTATGGTTGAGCCATATCTTATAATGGTTAACTGCCATTCAGACCATTTAAGTTGTTTTGACATATAGTATTTACATCGATAGTATTTGCCTCACGTAACAGAATAATAATGCCAAGCCTATCGGTATTTTAATAAGCATATATTACGTACCAGCTTTCAGCCGAGATGTTAACACGAACGTTAATTGAATTCAGATTTTTCTTTGAGGAAACTTTTTACTGGAACTCGAGAAAGTCTTTCAGCTGGCAAAGAGTAGGCCTAATGAGCATACGTAGACTGAAAGTGCTCTTTCCAGATAAAACGATCACTTTCACTAAGCACGTATGCAAATAATATTTAAAAATCGACTTTTATGTTTATGGCGAATTGTCTGTTTCTACAAAAGAAATTTTATAAAGGTTAATTTCGAAATTCTGGGAGAATTCAATGAAGAATCCAGCGAGCTGCAAACAGACAGTCAGGCCCTTCCGGGTCAGATCCATGGGCGATCTTTATGCCCCACAGTCCGGAAAAGAACAGATGACCCGCTCCCACCCCCCTACTTGTCTCGAGGCCAACCGTAATGACAGGAGTACACAGAGGGCGGCATCTCCATGCCCCACCCTCATCGAAAATATCTGAGACCCACCCCCTCGTCCTAAACTTGTGCTTAGTGTCATGTGGCGAGTTATAGGCTAATTGAATGTTATTTTGTCGCTGTCCTCGACAGCTTAGACGGTGATCTGCGGGGCTGTTTCGGTTCAAACTCTGAATCGAAAAAAGAGACAGATCAGCAGGAAGGCGGAGGGCCCTCACAAAGCGCGTTCTGAGTCACCCGTATCTATAAATAAGCATATTTTACGGGACAGGACCCTGTTTTCAGGGCGCGTGCTCTTCTGAAAGCAGTCGGACCGCACTGGAGTCATAACGGAAAACTGGCGATCTATCATACTGATATTCATAGTAAAAATATTACTATGTAAAACGTATTACTGATCCGAAATACAGCTTATAATCAAACGGGTTTTTTATAATGTTAATTCATCGCAAATGATAAACATTTAAAAATGCGGAAACTATATATAGGCTACATCAGCAAAATATACGGAGCAAAAATATATTTAAAGAACCTACAATCTCCTCTAAGATGAGGGATCAGCGAGTGTTGTGTATACGAATTGTGTATCTCGTCACTTCAGCACAAAATGATCCGGAACCTAAAAGGATTTCCATCTATGCTTCAAGCCCGACTCTCCTTGGCTTCGGCGATGGTTATTAAGTGCAGATTCGTGCGCCATATAATATGCCGGTGTGCAAGGAAACTCCTAGAAGCGTGGCGCTCATCCCAGACCAGACTTTGACATTGGATTTTGGCTTTTACTCAAGCCAGCAACATGGATATCGTTGCTTTATTTTACAGCTATCCGTCCCTGTGCCCAATAAGACATTATGACTAGATAAGATATGATTTACAGAAACTTTTGAAGACCCTGGTGCCCCTTTGGCTTAATCGAAAATGTAAAACGTTTTTAGACTTGCAGAACGATATATTATTTCCAGACCATTAACATTGCACTAAAAATTTATATGACCACTAGCAATAATAAGCTCAACTCAAAAGTAGCCTAGATAAACTTCTATTGATCTCACGCGTTTCCCTGACTATAAACTCTGTCAGTTTTATAACATATTCTATTCCTATTAGTCATTCAGATTATCAGCGGGGTGAATCAGTTCACAGCTTGCTTTACATCAGATTTAGTTAATTATCTCACGTTGTACTGCTTTCCCCGTAATCGGAAAACTACTCCGTTGTAAATTTTAAGGGGCCAGTCGATTTTCCACGTAACCCTTTACTGCCATCGTGTGGTAGTAGATCGGAACTGAAGAAAAACAACTTTCCCATTAGGTAATACGCATTTTTCAGGGAAAGAACATTATATTAACTTAAATTTAATGGAACGATGTGAATTCAACTGCTTTAAAAATATGAGTAGGTGGTCGTAAAATTATGAAATGAATTTTGGCAATATTTTGTCTTAACGGACATGTCTTGACGTGTCTCCTCCGGGGCTTTGGCTTCGTTGCTGCTGTTTCTTTAGGTAAAAAAAATATCGGAACGTGATCATTGTTATTGTATAAATACGCACTTGAAGTTTATTTTTAAACGGTGGTTAGTTGGTTGGTACACTGGCCCAGCGCATAGCATTCCCCCCCCCGCTCCCGGGTTGCGGGTTCGAATTTCTCCCTCAGCTGTGTTTGTGTGCATGCGGTCCAAGTTCTCTTTGCGTTTGTGGTTTCCTCGGGTTTCTTGCTTTGCTTTTCTCCCCCGTCGGTTAAAGGCGTTGTTGATGTAAGTTGCTGTCTCTAAATTACCCGTAGGATGTGAATTTATACTCTGCTATGTACTGGCGCAGATTTCTCCTGCTTCCCGGGGTACATTCCTGGCTGACCGTGACATTCTCCTTGGATACGCAGTTATGGATAAACATCACTTTTTTGCAAGAGAAACACTGCTAGTTCTAGTTAACGGGGCTGGGATTTAAATCCCTTCGCATTTTCTGCTATGTTTCTGTTATGAGAAAATGAAAATGTATAGCTACATATAACATTTACAGACACATTAAGTGTGGGACTATAGCACCCTCTGTTGGTCGGTTACTTCCAGTGATCCCTACAGGTTGTTGGGTGTAGTATTGGTGGCCCATCCAATCAGGCAGGCTGCTGTACCCCTCACTGAGCAGCCCTGGAAGCCTCCCTGTACCTTAATGTTCACGGCGGTACCCCGCTTACGCCGGCCAATCAGGGGCCAGGCAGTCAGATGGAAGTTTAGTACGTGCTACCAGTTTTCACAACCATCAAGAGCCACATGCAAGAACCAGGAAATGCACGTATCTGGAACATAAAGAATTTTGTGTATTAGATTAACCAGTAAGTCAGTATCCCGATTGGATGTGGCGCTCCCACTTTGCGTATGAGGAGTTTCCATGTCCTGCATATTTCCTGCTTCCTCCTGTGGTTAAGTGAGTTGAGTCTGTAAATATTGTGTAATTTGCAATGGATTTGGAAGATTGATGGATGAATGGATGAATGGATGGATGGATGGATGGATGGATAGGTGGTATCATACAGCAACCCAATGGAAATGCTCCGTGCACCAATGGTCCTCAATCAGCACCACTCAAGTGGACAGCAACACGGTCGTCTGGGAAACCGTTCATGAGGAAGGTTACCAAGTTGTGGCTGGCGGCTGCTAAAGGGGACGGGCTTGCTCAGTGCATCTCGGCTTAGCCGAAGCAAGTGTAAGCTAACTGCCTGTGCTTTCTCTCCTTGCTCCGTCAGACAGCCCACGGATGACTGACATGTGGGCTCCACCGCCTCCTGCACCTGACACCAATGGCCTGCCTTGATGGATGGATGGATGGATGGATGGATGGATGGATGGATGGATGGATGGATGGATGGACGGACCACGGAGCCAGCAAGGGCCACCTGGGCAGGAGGCTTGGTGATATTTGAAGCATCATTAAGAGTGATGAACAATCATGAGAAAAAACACCTACAAGTAATTCGATGCAAAACGCCTGAATTATGTGCAGGTTTTTAATACGAAAGGAAACCGATAAGCTCATATGATCTTGTGCCCCCCTTGTTCAGATGTCTTCCGCAGTCCATGGATGGATGGATGGATGGTTGGATGGATGATAAACACCTAGTAAAGAGATACCTGCCCTACACACAGGTTATCACTAAAGGTAACAGATTTAGCCTGTTAGCCTGTCAGCTGCTGCTCTTTATATTTGCTGTTAGTTCACGCCTGAACCATATCACAACTTTCACGGTTGTCGCACAAACGTCCCGCGTCGACCTAAGGTAAGTCCGAGATGGACTGTACCCGCTGGGAATACTCTCACGACTGGGCCGTATGAACTCCAGTGCATCACAGGGTACTGTGTGGAGGCATTGTCGACGTCACTGTTGGCGGCCAGTGTCAGTGGAGCAGTCACCCGTCACCGAGCGTACGCACAGGCACATCCATCTGAAACGGGACTTTCTGCTGTCAGCAAAAACCGGAAGAAAATGCTTTAAGCACATGGGTGTGTTCCGACGGAGGGTACCAGGGAGTCGTGGACTGTCAGGGACTCGCTCTGGGATGAGCTTGGATAATGACTGTACAGTATGTGATGTGCTCGGAGGGGGTGGGTCTACGGGATTCATGCTGAGTTTGCGAGGAACCATCCTGGGAAGCATTTCCATTGTTACGGGGCCGCAGGTTTGCGGGGGGGGGCAACACCATCACCCTCATTTCCCAACCTCCTCTCCCCCAGCCCGTAGTGATGTCACTCTCCATTGGGCTGGATCGGTGATGTCAGTGGTAGCACTGTTACAAACAAAAGGTCCCAATTATCTCCACACCTGCCTGTGCACAGGAGCTTTGTTCCATCACCAGCATGTAAACAGAATACAAGTGTCCTTTTAAGCACAATTAACTGTTCAATACTGGGAACAAAAAAATGCATAATGCACTATTTTAAGGCAAATAACCAGAAACCTCACGCAACACTCACATAGACATTAGTGGAAAAAAAAACATGATTATTTGTAATTTGCAGATTGCACAGCCAGAAAAGCTAATCATGTCCTCTTATTAGACCATTTCTTACTGCATTTCTCATTATTTCCAGCCTCCTATCCACTTTGTGCCCTGCTTCACATTTTGCCACTATTTGGGTTTATAGTTGTCTGTACAGGCGGATCAGTAAGGCATTGTAAGGGCCTTTAGGGGGAGATGATGAAGCGGGCATTGACAGGCTGTAGGAAGTGAGTATGTTAATGACATGCTGAGCATGTGAACAGCCCCACCCCCCCCCCCCCCCCCCCCGCATGTCTAATTGGTGGATGCATATGCCAGGATGATCAATCAACCACAGAACCCAAAGAGATCTATTGTGGTGATGCATTCATCACTACAGGTGTGTAGTACTGGTGTGTCACACAGATAATGGTAACACACACACACGCGCACACACAGACACACACACACAGACACACACACGCACACACACAGACACACACACACACACACACACAGGCACCCACCATCTAACTAACACAATTACTCATAAATCTAAGAACAGACACAAACCCACTCCAAATTAACCAAACAAATGTAGCTGCACATTTTGTACTTGCATAATATATTCCTTTTAGTACTTTAAATGAAATTTGTAGCTGTACTATTTCTCTATTTTTAACTGATATTTACGTGATGGAACCATAAGGAATGTTACTCAATTTTGTTGTACTCTGTGCAACGACAATAAAGGAATCTTAATCCTAACACTGATAATCACAAACCCCACTACACACACCTCCAGATACAGACCCCTCCAATGAAGCGTGCTCACACACACACACACACACACACACACACAACCCTCAACTAACTGTTTTTACATGAAATTCCTCTGAGTTCCCCCTCCCATACACTAGGAGCATGGATTACTCTTCGTGCTTTTTGGCTCTGACTGGCATCCCGTCCAGTCTGTCGCCTGCATACTGCTCTGTCTTTCCTGCAATGGCCTCCAGACGCACTGTGACCCTATACTGGGTACGCAGTTAATGGAATATGCATAAGCAGATTCATACACTGTTTGTATTATATAATAAAACTACAAGTTGGTGGACTACAGTACAAACCAAATGCCCCCACATTGAATTACTGCCCTCCTATTGCCCAGAATGACCTCTGTAATCATACACATGCAGTCACCTGTCACACACTAAACACCGCTGTAATTACACCCATGTAGCCAGTTGTTGCGTATTAATGTCCTCTGCAGTGATGTGGCTGTTAGGTATTAATGACTGATCTGCAGCCATATGCGTACATGCAATAACATACTAATACTCACTGCCAAGGTACAGTTACACATTAAATACCACTGTAGTTCCCATTTGCTACATACGAATGGCTCTACAACCACTCTGCATCTATTATTGAATCACACTCAAAATCTGTTTTTTTTGCACCATAAGGGGGGTCATGATTATTCCAAGGCCCCTGAGTGACAGGGGCCCTAAAGTATCTGAAACGTAATTAGATCAGTTTGGGTTGGGGGCCCAATATGATATGCTTGATAAAATAAATGGTAACTTGTTTCTTTCAGTCAGTATTTAGATTTAGAGCTATACACATCTAAACAACGTAACTTAATGTAAGTTCACGCCTTTTCAATGAAAACTCCCGCATTCATCAAAAGAAACTCTGTCTGATCATTCAGGTCTATGACGCAAACCTCTCATCCTCCTGCAAATATGCATATCTTGCTCTATTTGCAGTTACCCCAAATATTACTCTCCCCCATAAGACCTCAAAACAGACATTTACCTTTATTTTAAACATATTTCTCCCAGGAAATATTTATCTGGCTCTTATATTAGTGATCACTCTCCACCGATTTCGTCATTTTTAATTTCTGTTTTCGGTAACCGCGATAACTCCGTCACGGAGGAATCGACGCCGATCTCCGCTTGGCGGGGCAGCAGTTGAGGGTTTGTCTGCGTAAATCCTTCCTCAATCAGTCTCCCAACGCTTCTGAAATAAAAATGGCACTACGGCAGGTTTGCTGACTTCACCTTCGGGGAGGAAAATAATAGTAATGCCACAGGCTTGTAAATATATGCAGCGGAGGGTGGGAAAAGAAGGAAATCAGAACAGATGAGCTCCAAGTGATGGGTTAGTATTTCCTGCTCGCATTTATAACGGAGAAAAAAAATTGCTGCGCAGGCATTGGTCAGAGCCGCCCAAGCGGCTGCGCCTTTCCCCATCCATCAGTCCAGTGCGGTCTGGTGCGCTACCTCTCTCTTTGAAATAGACAAATAAATAAAAATCGTTTCGCCGGTTGCTTCCGCACTGCCGCTCAAGAGCGACTGCGTGAATTGGCATTAAACTGGCGCCTGCCGCTTCCAGTTGGGTGCATGGGAGAGACGAGTTAATGCCTGGAACTTGCAGGTAAGGCACTGCAATGAAGATAAGGCGGACAATGAAGAGGTGTAATACATATTCATAAATAGGCAGCAATAAAGTCAGTACATGGCATGGGCTGTGGGAGTCAGAGTGATATTCAAGTGACGTAAAGCTGTGTGGATCCACCAGGTGGCTATGCACAAGGTCAGTAGGGTTCCCCACGTTCAGAGACCACAGAGTCAGGTTTGGACAGATTGGCTTGGGCTGAAATTCGCACAGCGTAGGAGATCAGAGCTGAGTACCTCAGTGTGGCATCGACCAGATGCTCAAACCTGCATCATCTGCATCATCCCCAATTAGTGCAACTTAATCTGCAAATACTACAGCTTAGGTCAACACGAGAAAGGCTTGAGTCTCTAGTCTTAGGGTTGCTAACTTTGGTCACCTGACTGGAGTGAGATTTTCAATTTCAAGTCTGCACACACATGCACACGCATGCACACACATTTACATGTATTACACATGAGTTTGATTACCTTGTAACAAGTCTGTGGGGTTTGCAAATTGCATCAAACACTTTATATGTAACTAATTTTAGGTTTATAGATTAGCCGTAGGATTTCTTTCATGAGTGTGAGCGTGAGAGCTGACAACCCTGGAGTCCAGGACCCAACTTAAATCATAATTTGTTGCTAAATGGGACTTGCACACTGAAGTTCCGGAACCTGGTCACTGGGCTGTCTGGACCTGGGACTTCTGTAGCTCCTGGCCACTGTAATGTGTCGCTGTCACACCGCGTAACAGGACTGGCAGGGGGGTCGCAGTTGCTACGCAGGAGTTTGATTGTAAGGTCGGCGGTAAAGTGAACCTTAAATAATACATTGACACTAGCTAGTTTTAAACTAGGGACCGTGTTATTTGTCAGTTGCAGAACTGCTACTTAATTTGCAACGTAGTTCTTTACTACTAAATAAATAAATAGTCACAAAGAGTAACGTTTTTACTGTGGACAACCAATCAATACTGTAACGCTTGGCAGACCCAGATATTGCAGCAGCAGAAACGTGACAGTTTTTTAATTATAGTACTAAAAGGACCAACAGAGACACCAATCACTACCCCGACAAACATAACATGGAAACGCATGGAGGTCTAACGCCGGACAGTAAGGCGCACGCGGTGGGTACCTACAGAACCGCTAGAGACACGCGAGGATCGGGCAGGATTTCACACGTGATAAAGGCAAGGCCACACAACAAGTGCTAAGCATTAATAACCAACAGGGGCTATTTACAGTTACCAGGACATGCACTACGGTTGTCCAATATTACCGGGACCAGCTAGCTGTTCCATGTGATTGTTGAGTTTGGTAATACTGTCTAATACATAGCTAGCTGTGTCTTTTCTCTGTATTTGTGAGAATTATTTCAGTCACAGCTGTAATAGAAACCAGTAATGTGCCCTGTGCGTGCCGAATCGCGGGGGGATCCGTACCGACCCCAGATCAGCTGCGGCCTGTTATACCACTAGTATGTTTATCAAATCTGTGGTAAAGTTAGACATTTGTTGTAGGTGCTTGACAGTCGTTCTGCTACACGAGATGCTCGAGCTCAAGGAAGACAAACAGGCTTCAGGTGTAACAAACAACTACAGGGCAATGAATTTTTCCGGCTTGCCAGCTGACCAGCTAGAATGGCATCCTCTCCCATGTGCAGTCTAATTAAAGGTGCAGAAATGGCCTCTGATGAGCATTTTTGTACCATTGAGGGTGCACTGCTTATTGTACCTTGGAGAACAAAACACGAAACCATACCAGGGCTGCGGCTTTTTCTCCACAGTGTCGAACCTTTTCCTGACCCTCTATTTCACTTATGATTGCCATTACAAAATATAAACCCTTTACACGGACCACACCCATTACTAGTGTGGGTGGGGCAGCAGTGTGTGCCAGTGCTCAGTTTATGGAAAAGCAGAAAATTCTGCTAAGCTTCCACCTTTGGTGTCACGGCTTGTGGGGGCATTTGAATGAACACCCCACAAACCAGAAGCAGAAAAAGAACATAGATTATGAACGCGACAGTTATAGCTTTGTGCAGAGGAGATTGTGTGGTGCTGGGAGACTGCCAGGAGACTGACGGCCTGGTTCTTCTGTCATCAGTCCAACGGCCTACTGATTTTTTTCCACAGGATCAAGCAGATGTTGGCCTTAAACGATTTGCTGACCGCATGTTGTAGGGGGTCTTGTCCAGAGTGTCCCCTGCACCGCATGATCCGACAAAGGGCAGAGACTGCAGAAGATTGAGGAAAATAAATACCCTGCTGACCTGTCAAGCCTGAACAGGGGAAACTGCCACATGGGACGAGATTACAGGGACTGAGACTGGTGCCAGACTGGTTTCTGGGTTAATGGAGGTGAGAACGCGGTACATCAATGTATGCAGATACATGAGGCTTAAGCTGGAGAGGAACAATCAATACGAAGCAAGGCAGTCTCCTGACTCGCCATCCAATGGGCACATCGCTATATGTTTAATGCTCCTAGCCTACTGGGCTAAGGACGCGATAATATCCAAACAGTTGACGAGGAAAAGTGTTGAAAGTGACAGCAATTTAAGCAAGGAAATTATCGCGCTAATAACTTTTTTTAAATGGGCCTCATACCATAAAAGCCAAATGTGGCATCTGTGTTACAAAAAGTAATTTCTCTCCTGGGGGAAGAAAAAAACAACAAAATAGATTCAGGAATGTGTCCCTTATGATGCATTTGCTCCGTAATACATCCCTCGTTGTTTTTTTCTGTATGCTAAAGCGAGTCCGGTCTTTATCTTATTACTGCGACAAATGATGGGGCGCGTTAATTGCCCCCCCCCCCCCCCCCCCCCCCCCCCGCCCCC
>JAODJW010000093.1:63030-80537 GCA_026777045.1 Hyperopisus bebe
CACCCCACCCACATGCACAATCGCATACACAATCAGATGCAATATGCACAATTCACCCAACTCACCCAACTGCACAGAGGAAACACAAAACCTGGACAGGACATGCAATCTCCACACATACAGGCAGGATTGGAACCACCAGCTCCAGATACGCAAGACTACACTGGAAAAAAGTCATTCTAATATTATTTTTATTGAATAGTAAAGCCCAGGAGATGCTTCTGTATGCTGCACTTTTGTCTGGCAGTGAGAAAGGCACTTATCAAGATGAAGTGGAGAAGTGAACGAGATAAGACACTCAGTGCCCAGTCCTACTGACTCTCAGCACCCACTGTGGCAGTAGGATGTCATACAGTGGGAACAAAGGCAGCCGGTAACCATAGCACTGTCAGAACTCCCCAAGCCTGCACCTTGGAAATCAAAACGAGGATCCGCAATCCCCTCAGCTGCCTGACCAAGCCTTGCAGTCGAATTTGAAATGTCAGAGCTTCGGTTGGATGCCGACACACCTGTCTTCAAAAAGTCAGACCTACCAAAGCACCAAATGTGGCTTGTTTTTAGCAAAACATTTCTCAGGGCTGTGTTTTATACTGACACTACACCACATTTTGCTAATTATCAATGAAGAGGGAAAAATTGACGATTTCCACAGTGTCTCTAAAATTATTTGCCTACTTAAGTATTTCAGAAAATAAACTACATTTTTTATTATTTTTTATTTTTGGAGTCAGTATACCTTAATTTATGATACCGTTTTTCATCATTCTTTATTTTTTTTAGAGGAAGCTGACTGTGCCATTCAGATTTTGGTGGTTCAGAACTTCCAGGACTCAGTTGGACTCTCACTTGATCTCACTTTGATTCTGGGCCGTTTGATGTTCAAACTGACTTGCAGAAATATGTCAGAAAAGGGATATAAAGGGATATCCTTATTCATTACAGGCAAAGATTAACAATCTTTGGCTTCTGTCTAGCAGGAATTTCAGGGCTGTATATATTTGCTGAGAGATGTATGAATCATATAAAAATTGAAACAAAAGAAGAAAGCATGCATCAGCATAGCCGAATTATGGTTATTGTAATTCATACCAACAATTTAATAATTACTTCATTGAAATACTAAAAAAACTGGCTCCTCTTGTAGCCAAACACCAAGGTTGTCATATGAATCATTACATTGCATGTGTCTATTCCCTCCTCATCTTGTGGGTCTCCTTTGTGTACTCCAATTTCCTCCCTCAACACCAAGGCATGTAGTATGATGGATGTGATGTGTATGTCTGTGAATCTTCTGAGGGACTGGTATCTCATCCACTGTGTACCCCTGCCCTGTATGCTATCCTTGATGGGATCGGTTTCCGCCCCGCAACCCTGTACCAGGTAAGGTGTAGGAAGGTGATGAATCGTTGGACCAAAATGTTAAAATATGACTGTTTGTTGGGTTTGACGTTTGAAAATAAATACAAACAATTGTCACGTGCGATTGGATTTGTGTTTTTTCGTTATTTAATTACCATCATTAAGTAGTAGAATTTGTAACAAAACAAAAGCTATGTCAATTTTATTTACGAGGGACAATTCGTTTCCCAGACAGGTCTGGCTCGCGAGGAAGGAACGCGGAGTGTCGTTGTCATGGTTTTTAAAACTGACGCCTACGCGAGCGTCACTGGCGCGTGCTATAGACGTAGTGCGTGTAGCCGATTGGAAGAGGCTTTCTTTGTGCAATTTGTTCCTTCGAGTAATAACGTGAGCTCTGATAAAGTGAGTCCTTGTTTTCCTGATTTTCTCGCCGTTGTGTGAGATAAAAATTTGTTACATAGGAGCCGAAGTCTAAATACCTGTCTCCGTGTCACGGGAATCGTTACGAGCGGCCAGAAGTCTGCCTGAGTATGAGTAGCAGTTAGCTAGCTAGCTAGCTAGCTATCTAGCTAGGCCGCCTGCTGCGTTTTCCGTTGAAAAAAATATACACCTACATTTAAAATTGAGCGGTTCCTGTTGTAATATGTGTTAACCTGCCTTCGCCTTCAGCGAAATGCATTATAATGTGGCTTATTTGAGCTTCGGTTTAGTCAAAGGACACTTTCATTGAAATGCTATCAAGCTAACAGTGATGTTTCAACGATATATTGGTCTGTCGCTGATGTACATCGCATATGTCTTTAGCTACATTATAACGTTGTCGAGATCTATGACTGGTTAAGTTGTAGCATGTACACGTCGCGCTTTAGCTTGATTATATTTTGGTAAGAGTGATGGCGTTAGAGTGATACGTTCATTCATTTGCGACGCACGGTGTTAAAACGTATATTGTAACATTTTCAGTGTCCGACAATCCTTCGAGATGGCATTTAACATCAAATCGTCTTATTTTAAATGTTATGGATGCTGCAACAGCCCAGATAATAAACACCTATTTTGGTACCGCACCAAAGAGAGCAATTACTATACATCTGGAGAAACGGAGGAAGAAGTGAAGGATAATTTGGAGTTGCTTAAATGTAGTTTTTTTTTAAGGGGGGTTATAAGGCTTTGCATGTATTAGTCTACGAATTTTGATGAGGAGTTGAACGTTGGGGGAAAGGGCTTGCAAGTTTAGTTCGTACCTTTTCAAATATTTCTGTAATAAGTCAGTAAACCGAGTCCTTATTGACATGCTTAATTTTACACGTCAATAATTAAGTCGGTTTTGACAATACGCATTTAGTGCTGATCATGAAGGACTGTTCCTGCTACCATGGGAGAAAAATGAGCCATTCCACAAACTTTAGCCTTTTTATCACCATGGTAGAGATTCAGACATCCATCCAAATATAATCTCTCTAGGAATTCTTTTAGCTTTATGCACAGAAATGTAGACCAGCACATGGGTCGTGATCTAAATTTGGGTCACAGCAAGGTCTGAAAGGGTCGCGAGGCAGAGGTGGAAATGTAAGCATCTTAAATCCAGCAAGCTCCTATGCTGATCCACGATCAGATTTCCCAGCCCCAATCCTACAATTAACCTATATAAACGGGTCTTGGGTCTGCAAATGCTTAGAACAAAATTAGTGAACACTCAACCAATCCAACAAACCAAACCACAAATGCTTAATTTAAAATTCACAGGCACATCCAGTCATATTTGTGATATAGGCATTGATTGGCGTAAATTGCAGAGTGCACTGCGTGTTTGATCAGAGCGTTAATTTAAACCTATACTTGATATAGGGCTGCGACTGAGCTGTCATGGAAAAAATTGGGTCATGGTGCAAAAACGCTTCAGAACCACTGATATAGACTACAGTTCTTACACTTGCTTGGTTATTTTACAATCCTATCTGATGGTAACACCTGCTGAAAGTGATAAAGCAATATGGGCATAATCCTGGACAAGGATGTGCTGTTTCTCCCATTCAGTATTGTGCACACCTGCCTTCTGTTGGCTGTAGAGCTTAGCTCCACTCTCAGTCTGCTCATAGGGTCCCTATTGGTGAAGAGAATTACCTCCCACGGCCATGTCTTCCTGTAATTGTTTTCTGCCTCTGATCTTTTATTGATAGTACCCAAAATCATTATTGGAGAAGCTTTGGTGTTACGCATCTCATGATATGGTTGAGTCTGGGGTTTGATTCAACTGATCAATTCAAGACCCGCTTAAAGAGTGAGATTGAGTTGTAACAGCTGTTGATGCGTTATGGTGATAGTAATTTACTAAACCAGTGTTTCTCAAACCAGGCCTCTGGGACCCCTGACAGTCCACTTTTTTGTCCTCTCCCAATTCCCTGGAAGTTGGGAAGGAGCAAAAAATGTGGACTATCTGGGGGGTCCCCAAGGACTGGGTTGAGAAACACTGTACGAAACCACCCACATGAGCCCATTCATAAAAACCTATTTTGGGGTAGATTTTTAAAAAAGGAATAAAAGATATGAACAGACCAGAACATTTATGCTATATTATATGCACAATAATGCTTTTATCTGGCCTTGTTTATTGGTAGAAAACTAATTATTTTGTTAAGTACTTCTGGCCAAACCCCAGGTCCAGATTGTGAACAATGACAAATACTACAGAGAGTGCCCCCGTCAAATTCAAATGTATTGAAGGCTGGAAGACATGGAAAATTCTCCTGAATCCTTTGTTGTGGAAATCATTGGCAAATGGTTAATGGGCCATTTTCTTGGGTTTTTAAATAATAGGACTTAAAGCCAACTGAAAGAGGCAATGGTAGGTGGCCATGTGTTGATCTAGCCTATTCTAGCCCACGGAATTGTGCTTTCTTGTCCTTCCCCAGTGGACCGGGCGTCGAAGCGGAGGCAGGTGAAGCCGCTGGCGGCCTCCCTGCTGGATGCCCTGGACTACGACAGCTCGGACGACAGCGACTTCGAAGTGGGAGACGCCTCAGGTAACCTGCTGCATTTGCTGGGCTGGTCCTTATTTACTCGTTAACATTTAGGTGGTTCTTACTCTCCAGCCAAGGCCTTGCATGTTACTTCTGAGATTACAGTAATACATTTATTTCACAAAATGGTTGACGTTCATGAGGATGACGCGGTGACTTGGTGGTTATCACTTTGACTTTATGCATCCAGGCTTGTGTGCTTAATTCTCATTACCTTGAGTTCGTATCTTCTCTTCAGGTTTCTATGGTTTTCCTCCAGATCCTTCATTTTTCTCCTGTAGTCCAAAAATGGTGTCTCTAAATTGTCTTGAGTGTGATTATGCAAATGCTTGTGCACCTTGTGATGGACTGGCATTCATGTCCAAGGTGTGCCCCTTCCTTGTACTGCTCCTTGTGTCTTGTAGTTCCTGGAATAGGCCGCAAACTCACTATGACCCTGTACTAGCTTAATGAAGATCGATGGCAGAATGCATGTTGTTCTTGGTTTAGAATGAAACTGCATGTCAGGATGCTTAAAGGCCTGTGGTTCTGTGCTTAAGACCACTTGTTTCACCTAGAATTTACATTACGAAGAGCATTTTCACTGCATTTACAATAATCGTGAGAATGGCCAAACTTAACCGTAGCTCTACCCAGTATACGTTGGCATGGCGACAGCCCATCGTGCCTCTCCCGCCTCGGCAGCGGCCAGATGGAGACGCGTGCTGGGCTGGAGATGAAGTCCTCATCGCCCGTCCTCTGCACCGCCAAGCCGGGCTCGAGTCGCCTCCTTGCGGGGCTGCGGCGGCCAGATGGCAGCACCCACCGCCGCTCCCGTCTCCTGTCCGCCCGCAGAGGTGTCGACAGGCCGGTGGCGGCTAATGACTTTTATGGAGAGTCTCAGCACCCCCCGGGTGGGAGTGAGCGTGGCTCAACTGTCGCAGCCGGTCTTTGTGCTATGCAGGAAAAAAACGGTCATTGAGACCTTCCTTGCTGTGTCTGAATGGATTGTGTTATAACTTTTAAAATGAAACGTGTTTTTTTATTATTCCATCCATTATGAAAATGAAGAACTATAATTGCCCTGGAATTCTGGAGGAGCGAAAATGCACATCAGTGTTTCTGACAGATGGCTAAATTTGCTTAAAGCTTTGTATAATATTTCCATTAGGAATTATCATTGTCCCTGTTGAAGACCAAACACATTAGATACCATGTTGTTGGGAAAAGACCTTCTAAGTAAATGGATTGTTTTTCGAATTTGGAAGTTTAGGAATTTTGACCTTCATGTAACTTTGTGTAAATTTGCCATCTTTAGACTGTCATATTAAAAATATTTTCTTTTTTTCTTGAAAATGGTGGTCGTCTCTCACACAGTTGTGTCCTCTCCCTCGCAGGCTCAGAGGGCAGCGGTAATGGCAGCGATGAGGACGGATCCAAAGAGAGTGCAGCTGGTTCTGACAGTGACTCAGACGCCATTGTCTCTGGGGAGGAGGAGGCCATCGAGGAGGATGAAGCAAAGGACTTGGCGGAGAATGGGAGCACAGTGGAGGAGCGGGAGCAGGACAAGGAGCAGCAGGAGCAGTTGGACGGCGGACCCAAAGAGGACGAGGTGTCCAAGGTCAAGAAGCGGAGTGACAAGGCCTCCGACGGGGAGGCCAGTGGAAGTGGGGAGGCACCTGGGGGCGGCATGGGAGCAGCAGAGGGAGGCGGGACCGCGGAGGAGCACCCCGCCGAACCCAAGAAATGGAACCTGCGGCGCAACCGGCCCATGCTGGACTTCACCACCATGGAGGAGCTGAACGAGATGGACGACTATGACAGCGAGGATGACAACGACTGGAGGCCCAAGGCAGGGAAGAAGCGCAGCAAGTCAGCAGCCCAGAAGGCAGGCAGCGAGGAGGACGACGACGGCAGCGGGAGTGAGGACGACGACGACTTTGATGAGGAGATCGACGGCGAAGACCACGGCAGCAGCGGGAGTGACAAGGAGGAGAAAAAGTCCAAGCGCAAGGCGGCCAAGTCCACTGCCTCCTACGACGAGGAGCTGACCAATGACAGCCTGAGCCTGTCCCAGGGCAAGAATAACGAGGTGGGATGACATGGCTTCTGTCCATTCTGAGCAAACCACAGATCCCCAGCAGATCTGGGTGGATGCAAAAAGTGATTAAAATTAATGGTGTTAAAGGAGTAAAGCATGCTGAGTGTCTCTCTGTTTAAAGAAAGTTCCCAGCGACCTGGTTTCTGATATGGCAACTACCCACAATAATAGAAAATGCAACTAAAAAGGCTTTTACCAATCAAATTAGAAATGGATCGTGACTGTATTTAAATAACAGATAATAGAATCATGCAACTTTTGATAAGGATTTCTTTGAGGAACCAGTGAAATAGTCCCATTGTGTGTTTTTTGTTTTTTTTTTTCTTTTTACCCTCAGGATTCCCTGCTAGACAGAACGCAAACCTGGAGCTCCCAACGGATGGAGCACATTCTGATCTGCTGCGTCTGCTTGGGGGACAACAGCGAGGATGCCGACGAGATCATCCAGTGTGACAACTGTGGGGTGACCGTGCACGAAGGTACGTAGAGAAGCATGTGTCTCCAAACAGGAAGCCCGTCACAGGGCCCGAGTCACGAGAAACACCGCCGGTTAAATACGACTGAGGTGCGCAGCCTTGCACTACAATGTCACACATTCCATGTACGATGGACGTTGTGGTTTACAGCTACAGGCCTGGCTGAGTCATGAGCATGGAAAAGTCCTACAGGAAGCCCAGAGCTGTGTTCTCGTGGTTTGGTGCAGAACCAGGGGGTGTGAAATAGGGCAGAGCCTCAATGCTGGAGTCTCTCCACGCTGGTGATTTTAGGTGACTAGCTTGATGGTTTTAGTCACATTCTTTGCTCTTTAGTTTGAATGGCGGACTGGGGCACTGTAAACTGTGTTTGATGTGGCCTCACGCCGCTTTTCTGTCGTCCCTGATTTTCAAGTCATCTATTTAAATGTATGATTCTTCCAGGCGGACGGGGCGTCCTGACACTGTGATGTCATGGGCTTCTTTCGATCACACTGAACGTGATTCTCGGGCAGGTGACCTGTTCAGGCCCGTTCAGCAGCCCTGCAGCGCTGACAAGCCACGTTTGGCCTGAGTTCCTGACACGGGGGTGTAACCTGTGAATCAGTTTTTAATTGTTATAAATGCCCCCTATGACTCACTTTCAGTATCAGTCATTAGGGACTGAAGATGTTTAACACTAAGTTATTGCCTGGGACACTTTTGATACTCGCACTGCTGGATTTTTAACACCCCCCTCCCCCCCCCATGAGATTGCAGCCGTCACTCTGTTTATCTTCCATTATAATATTTAATTCCTTTGAGCCACAATTAATCTCCATGAAAAGGGAGGCTGAGTGGTTTTCGTCGTGCGGCTCAGTGACGCTGCACCAGACGGGGATCACATAAGGCCGCTCCACTCTGACATGAGGAAGGCCAGAAGGGTTTACATCCCCTCCTCACACACTGTAGCCCTTTGCTGTCCATCGGCAAAGAAATGTACAAATACATACATTTTTTTTACTGATCCTTGTGATTCCAGGTGCTTTAAATAGCAGCATATTTCCTCCTCTGTTAAATGTTTGTGTTTTTTTTGCCTCCCAAGCCGTAAGGAACAGTGCTGTGATTTGAGTTCATGGCCCACTTACAGATTCTTCATGAACAAGCATGTCATCCAGCGTCGTAGAGCCTGTCACTGGCCTTCTCACTAATAGCTAGGGTTACAAAGGTCTGGGAATTTTCCCATTAATTTCAATATATTCCTGTTAATTCCCCTGGAAAGTTTCCGACTTGAAATATTTCTAATTTTCTTCAGCTTAACTTCCCATGGAATGGTGAGTTTCCAGAAATTTTCCACCCCTTTGCAACCCTGCTAGTAACGGGGTCTTTTTAATAACGGGAATCTGCAGGGAAATGCGGATTCGAGAGGCTAGGCTAGGCTAAGCTAGGCTAGCATGGCATAGAACCATGACTGCTTGATGTTCCTTTGTTTCATTTGTTGATTGGTATTTTTAATTTATTATTTTTCTTGTTTTCATTTGCCTTGGTGCTGTGGGTTCAGGAGACCAGCTTTCCACAGCCGTGAGGGGATTTAAAAAATAAGCTTCGAACCTGCAGCTGGCAGTGAGAGCGGCGGGGGGCGGGGGGGTGTTTGGTGCCAGGAAGGGCAGGCTTTCTCCTTCATATGCTGGTACACGAGCCTCGGCAGTGGGGGAATGCATGCCAGTAGGGCCTCCGACTGAATGGACAGCTGCTCCTTGGGTGCACCTTTCAGACTCAGGAGGGCCAGCTGCGTGCCTCATTGCCAGGCCTGGTGGGGGGGGGGGGTGAGGGGGGGGGCTTGTCAGCCGTGCTCGCCCCTATGCAGTCACACAGACAGGAGGGTAGCAGGCAGCAGCTCGACAGCCTGAGAAGGAGGTCTGTTTTTGGGCAGTGACATCATCAAGAGCGAACAAGCTGGGGGGCGGATTGAGAACGAGCGCATTTGACTCTGCCGCAGTTGGATTATTTCGGTTCAGGTGCCTAGCGTTTCGCGGGGGCGTGATTGGAGGTGGGGGCTTCAGTGTCCGGAGGGCAGTCGTTAACTGGCGCATTCGGTGTCGCGCTCAAGTCGCCCGTGGACACACCGGGCTGCCGTGCCCACAGCTGCTCTCGATTCCGCCCAACGGCCTCCCCCCATGAAGTGCCGTCACGCTCCGTCGTCAGCTGGCTGCCCGCTGTTATGGGGAGCGGCTGCTTCTCAGCAATTTTTTATTTTTTTCCCCCTCCCCATCCCTCTCACCGTGTGCTATGTTTCGCTTAACTCCGAGTGCACGCGCCAGAAAGTATCAGCCTCTGTGAGCCAAGTGCAGGTCGCCTGCCTGCAGGGTGGCCTCCTAGCCAGCGGGTGGCGGATTTGAAACAAACTTTGTTCTTTTCATTTGTTAGGTGTTGAATTTCTTGCGTCTGTTGCTTTTCTGTTAGGATTCAAGGTTGTGGGAGTGACTCTTTCTTCATCAGTTGCTTGCTCAGCAGACCTGTATGACGTGCATCAATATATATGCTAAAGTCATTTTTACGGTCCACTTTCCGGTCTTGATTAAGTACAGAATTCAGGTTTATAGGTTTGAGATGGATGGAAGGAATGGTAACGGATGCATTGTGGCTTGTAGCCTCATGGTCTGTTTGAGTTGAGATATGAGTGCAAAGTTTCTGGAAATTAAAGTGTGTGGACTGGCCATAAAGAAGCTGCTAAGGTCCTGCACCTCATCATTAGTGACGCCCACCATGTTCAGATCTAACGTTTTAACACAGGAGAATTTTTTTCTGTTGCCACTATTCACAATGTGTTTTAGTATCTGTGGTCTGGGTTTGTCTGTGTGTTTTTTGGAAAGTCTCTTTTATTCGAGTAGAATTAAATGAGTATCAGGTTTTCTTAAGTGTGTAAGGGTTGGTGCTTGTTCCTCCCTGTGCTATGTGTTTGGTCCCCGTTTCGCCAGCGGGTTTAGCCGGCCATCCTGTTCCCTCTGTCTTTGTACTAGTCCCTAGTGTGTTTTCCTTGTTCCTCAGGCCGCCACATAGTTCAGTGGGTTGAGCGTGCAGCACCAAGGCTGTAACCCTGCAGTAATGGATTTGAGACCAGCCTCACTTGTTTATTGGTTTTCTGTTTATTTTCTAGCATTTTAGTTTTGTTTATCCTATTTGTGCCTGGTTCATTTTTGTTCTGCTTGTGTTTGTGTTCCTAGTGTTAGCCCTCAGTTGTGTGTCAAAATTTCTAGTGTTTATTTCCTGTTACGTGCTTAATGTTTCCTAGTTTTGGTATTTGTTAAAATTCCATAATTTCTGTGCTTGTTGGTTAGTTTCTCCACCTGTTGCCTGTTTACATGTACTGTGCTGATTGGTTAATTGATTGTTCTCGAGTCAGTCATTGTGCTGTGATACTGTGTGTTGGAAGTTCTGTCCTCTTGCTTGGTCTGAGTTTTTTTTTTTTTTGTTAGTGTGATTCTGTTTTGTTAATCAGCCCCCTTTGTCACAGAGCTGCCCGTGGATTGTCACCCTTTTTTCACACCCACGCCATGCCACGCCGTAACAAGGTGATACTGATACAAAGTGGTAGTGGTCCAGCCTCCTCCCCAGTTAGAACGCGGTGCCCAGTAACTGGTTTTCTCACAGTGGCATTTGCTTTGTCCGCTATCTCTCTCTTCACAGCCCTGAGGTGTATCTTCACAGCTATGTATAGGCGGGCGGGATGCCTAATTAACCTCTGTCTGGCATACAGGGTGTGCGGGTGACCGGTCACATTTGCAGGTCTGTCACATCGCTGAAATGCTTGCTAGCGTTAGCGGGGAAGGTGGCGGTTTGGCCGGGGTTCAGCGTGCCCGTGTGTGGTGCCTGCCCACCTCCTGGTACAGTGTACGTTCTCGTCATTCGGTGCTGTTGCCGGCAGTTCTGATGGAAGTGTTTTTTTATACAGTGAGCTGTGCTGTGTCGCCGAATTTGTTTCTTCTTTAGTAGGTAGTGTGGTGCTGTACTGTGTGACTAAACATCCTGGAAGTAGGGATTGAGTGACGGTCGTTTTCTGTTCTGTCCCTGCGATGCCTGCTTTGTCCTGTCAACATTGGTCGACCTGGGTCCTGCTGGCTTGTTCCTCCCACAGAGCCCAGACTACCCCGGGAGCTTTCTGAGGGGCAGAGGACCGCTTTGCTAACATCACAGCCTCGGCGTGTCCCCCAGACCCGGAATCTCACACCATCCCTCTTTAGGGCTTCGGACGCCTATTGGTTGTCCTTCAGTTTGTTCTTCCTGGTTGTCATTTGCGGAAAAATTGACCATTTTTTGCTTTAAAAGTGAGCACTCTTATTTAAATGGCCCTCCTGGAGTATTGTGCCAAAGCCCCCCCCCCCACCACCATATTATTTTTAATGAGTTCACACTTGTCCTAATACCAATTAACATACTGCTGTTATCGATTTTTCACAGTCCATAATGCATTCTGGGCTGCAGTTCTAATTATACCTTGCCCCCCCTCCCCATTTCTGATCAATTGATTTTTGTTTGCACCTAATTTATTCGCCACAGCCTTTATTCTGCACTTACTCCTTGAGTTAAACGGTGGAGGTTGTACTACAGGGACCTGCAGCTGGAGCATGATTTCTGGTATAATTTCCAGGCTGTTCCAGGCTTATTTCATCATTAAGGTTCATCTCTCATGGTTCTCTGTTGTAATGCATGTATACAGTTGCATCGTAAACATGATTATGTATTACAGTTGGGCCTAATTTCTGAAGTAAATGCTTTGAATGCAAAATCTTTTGGGCCTTGGGTCTGTAGGTGTGGTGATAATTTCCTCTGGAGATATCAGTCCTCTTGTTTGAGGCCTAGTTTCCTAACCATGTTTTATATCCTCTGTACTTTTTTATGAATGATTCATGCATTAGTTTTACACACACACACACACACACACACACACACACACACACACGCGCGCACAATGGTAACTCATTTAGCATGTGTGGCCTCAGTCCATTTCCATGCCGCTCATCACTGATTTCCAGCAGGCTTAGCATTCACTATGTTAAATCCCCTCATCACCTGAGCCAAATCACCTCTGACTAATGAGGTGATGTATTGCCAGTACCACAGTCATTTATTTTTATTTTTTATTTCTTTTTTCATCTTTCCCTGTCAGGATCCTGTGGTCTGCATATTCGTGGCTAATTCATACGTGGGATTAAGTACACAGCTCCAAAAGTGCATCGTGAAAGATGTCCAGCGCTTTATGGAGTACTTCCATCGGGGGGCCCAGATTCTGGAAGAGAGCAGTGAATTTAATTTCTCATTAAGTCGGGTTGAAGGAGCGAAATTAAAACGCAGATTGTGAAACGCAATCGGCTGGCGATAAAAGGTCGCCCGTTTTGCTGAGCCGCGGGAGAGTGTCTGCGTGACGTTTCGGATGGAGAGTGGTTATCGAACCTCGAGGTATTGAACTTCCTCGCCGAAGGCAGCTGCAGCTCATCTTCCTCTCCCTGCCCGCATCTGGCTCTCCTTTCCTCCCCATCTGTCACGAAAACGGGGTAGAGCAATTTCCGCGCATCTAATTGCTCCCGCTCGCCGGAGTCTTATTCTATGGCAGACCCGCGCGATATCTGCACTGATGCATCGCCCCCTCCGTTATCTTGGCTTGGGAACTGTTAGCATCTGGTCGAGTTCAGCTAATTTCAAGGCATCCTTCTTGAATGGTTTAGCCCGGAACACGCTCAGATAAATAGGTACCATTCTTTACTCAATTGAATGTGATTAATATGTCGCAAATGGCATTTTCTTGGTTGTTTTTATACCACTGACTCATCGTTTATTTTCAAAAATATAGATCAATTCAAATTGATTGGAAAATGGTCATATTTCCTGGTTGTATGTTGAGCAGTTACTGCTGTGACAGGCCATGAAAAGACATGAAGGCCTTTGTATGTCTTTGTTTTGTGTGCGTCTTCCTCGAAGGCTAAAGTTGGGAGAGGATGCCTTGCTCGCATGCTTCCATTAATTGAGGTCACATGGATGAATGCACCTTAAGATGTTGTGCTAATTTTGTGCCAGCCCTGACCCTCAGATTGTGACCTTCGGTTTCTTAGGTGCAGAGGTGCCGTAGTTATGGAACTAGTATGTTTTTTTTTTTTTCTCCCTAAAAATTAACACGTGGTAATGAAGTTAAGTGGGGAAAATGAGGTTGATTAATTACCCTGTGAACTGCCCGGTGTCCTAGGGCATTAATCTCGGGGCGACAGGACAAAGTGTAATTGTAAGAACAAGAAGATGGTCATTAGTGTGAGAGGGAGACTGTTTCTGTACTGTCAGGATAATGTACGGCCTTGGTTTTTGAGGTCCATACCACTTCCGTAGCATCACATGGCACAGCTGCGGTTGTCAGGCTTTTTTTTCCTGTGACTGCCTGACACGTGTGCTGTTGGTTTGAACCCAGATAGCCCTGCAGCCCGACTGGATCTCAGGCTAAGCCTTTCTCTCTGTTTGCCGTTGGCCCGCCAACTTCCTTAAAACGTTGAACCGTCGGCCCCAGCATGGATAATCTGCACTTGGTGGATTATGAAGTTATCCCGCAGTCATCGCTTTCCATCAGCCAGCCTCCTATTGGCCAGCGCCCCGGAGCTTGGCCACCTAAGCCCCATGCTTCCATTCAGGAAGAACAGCGGTGATTTGCGTGATGGTACAGCGGCAGGCGGGCTGAAGGACAGCAGTGATTCGCGTGATGGTACAGCGGTAGGCGGGCTGAAGGACAGCAGAGATTTGCGTGATGGTACAGCGGTGGGCGGGCTGAAGGACAGCAGAGATTTGCGTGATGGTACAGCGGTGGGCGGGCTGAAGGACAGCAGAGACTGCTCCGCAAATGGGCCGCGCTTTTCAAAGGCCGGTCCTTTGGTAGCACACATTGGCTTAATTTTGGATTTAGATTTAAAAACATTCGGGGGCTTAGTATGTTTCTCTGAAACATTTTTACCCCCCTTTTCACTGGAGGAATGGGGGATGGAGAGAAGGAATTATTAAATCTTGTTTGCACATCTGAGTAATCATTTTTAAAGGTTACGTTTCATATTGACTGTATTTATCAGACTTAATTATGGAGTGCATGGGTTTGCGGTTCTGTGCCTTTGAGCTCACTCCGATTAAAGTTCAAGAAAGCACTGAAGGATTTATTTCTGATCCTGTGTTTTCATTTCGTTGCTGGCTGAGGGGCAGAATACAAAACTGACCTGTCTTATCCTCCTTCTAATTAAGACGTGCTGTTACGTTACCCAAATTTCAAGATTCCTTAGAAGCTGACAGCGTTACCAGTGACACCATTGTTTTAGGTCGTCCCCTGTGTCGCTGGGGTACCAGTCCTCATGAATATGAGGCTCAACAATGCTGGCAGTCAACTAGATGGTCGATGAAGCTTCACATTCACAGAACTGATTCCCTTCGTAACGGTGCTCTAGAGGGGGTTAGATTGGCCTTCCAAGGAATGGCGCGGGGTAACGTCGTGCCGTCTTCTCAGGTTGCTACGGCGTGGACGGGGAGAGCGACTCCATCATGAGCTCCGCCTCCGAGAACTCCACGGAACCATGGTTCTGCGACGCCTGCAAGAACGGGGTCACGCCCAGCTGTGAGCTCTGCCCCAATCAGGACGGGATCTTCAAGGAGACGGATGCAGGCAGGTGGGTTCTCTTTTCGAAATGGTGCAGAGTGAGGCTTCCCAAGTACAGGTCGCCCCTGGCTGAGATTACTATGTTGTGAAAGAAGTCCGTATAAAGTCCTAGACAACCTTTGGACGGAACCTCGGGGATGAACCCAGCGGGGCGCCAGTGAAACAGATGTTAAATGTTTTCTCACTGGCTTAGTCTCCACTATGTCTGACCACCTTTTCGTGGTGCTGCAAATCCGCGTCTGTGTATTTTTTAAGGCATTGCAAACCCTTACCAGCTGTATTTTGTTTTGCGATTGTGTCCGACTGAGGGGTTCTTACTCCCCGCCACCTCCTGGTTCTCCATCTATCCGTCTGACCCGCGAGCTCCCTGAACCGGGGACTTTGAGCGGCAGCGGTGTGGAGCTCAGAGACTTCAGCATGGTTACCTGAGATAGCTCTCCCTGACTGGCCTGCATCCGAATTTGATACCTCACTAGAGCAGGAAAAACATGGCAAATTAAACAGCAGAGGCTATCGGTAGATGGATATCATCTTATTGGACTCGGCCTTTTCTTCACCAATGTCTTTTTTTTTTATATATATATATAGTGCCTATGACGGCTAATGGGGTGTTTTGAAGGGGCTTACTGCTTGAATCTCATAAATGAATGTGTGCCGGTGTCTTGTTTGAACCTCACCGCCACCCAAACTAGACCTTTGTCACGTGACTCTTTTCTTGTGGTGTCTGCTGTCCTAGGTGGGTCCATGTGGTCTGCGCTCTGTATGTCCCCGGTGTGGCATTTGGTGACATCGACAAGCTGCGGCCGGTGACCCTCACCGAGATGAACTACTCGAAGTACGGCGCCAAGGTGAGTGTCCCTTTCATTAATGTCATTGCGGCCCCGACCCCTCCCCCACCCACCCGTGATTTCGATTACTCCTCTAATCATCAATCAGACGCCACATGAGTGCAGTGATGTAGTTCCACTTTATATGTCCATGGGGCAAATGTATGTTTAATTAGTTGAATATTGTAATTGGGCAGAGCAGAGTCTATCCTGAACGGCACGTGAACGTGAATAACTTAGCTGTAGGCAACCTGACCTTAAGCTCGTCTGTAATCAAACACATCAGTAGGATCTCATTTCCAGACCACACGGCCATCTTTGATTCGGTTGATGTCATGCCTGTAGACCTTCCTGCTGGCCACCTGCCAGCCCATACGGGTTATTCCAGGATGGTCAAAACAAACCCTCTCAAAACCTGTACTTCTTGTCACTTTCGGATGTCAAGGTTTTTGGCAAAAGGACCGTTTTAAAAAATGTTTCGGTTCAGCTCGTTCTAGAGCCACTAAATCAGTGCAAAGACACTTATGCACAGAGGTGTTTAAAGCCATTTAATTAAAATGAGAAACGGTAATGATTGCTTCAAATGATTCTTACGGTCATTAGTCATTCAGACTACGTATTTATAGACTTTGCTCTTTAAAATGACTCAAAAAAATATATGCTGAATTATATTCAGCATGAGTAGTTAGTTTCAGAAAATGAGCCCTTTATGATAAATTTCAAGTCTCACCCCCCCATATGCTGTGGGTTTCTGCTGTATTTTCTGGCCCAAAATATAATCCAGATCCGGTAGTGTGGAAATGGCATGCAAAAGCAGGAATGACCTCAATGGTGCTTCCCGGAGTTCCTGTGGATTCTTACTCTGAGGGTCCTTCTTGTTACAGGAGTGCAGCTTCTGCGAGGATGCCCGCTTTGCCCGTACGGGCGTCTGCATCAGCTGCGACGCTGGCATGTGCCGCTCCTACTTTCACGTGACTTGTGCGCAGCGCGAGGGCCTGCTGTCCGAGGCCGCTGCGGAGGAGGTGCGTGCTTTTGGGGTGGGGCTGGAGGGACGTCTGTATCGCAGTAGGTCAAGACGCTGTGCCTGTGATTGAAAGGTCACCAGTTCGATTCCCCTGGTCCCCCGTAACTGCTCCAGGGACTGCCTAATCCTTCTCCTTTAATCATATGGCTCTTTGGTTCCTTAGAGAAACCCAACAAGCATAGCAGTGGGCTAACAGCACAAAGGTCAGGGGTTCAAATCCCAGGGAGCACATGTAAATTGTAACCCCTCTAATGTAAGTCGCTTTGGATAAAAGCGTCAGATAAATGGCTAATTGTAAAAGCAACACTAAAATCTGTGACCTTTTGGATGTAAGGTTAGTCCGCTATCCAAATGAAGGGTTAGTCTTAAGTTTCTAACAGCATACCTACATTAAAATGAATGGTATTCTTTTTTATAACCTAACAGATGTACAAGAAGCAAATGATAATTTTTTTTTTTGCCATTTTTGATTTTGAAGAAAACAATTTTCTAGCATAAATAATAGGACTTAAGGACTGACACAGCAGTGTCTTGCCGTACAGATCACTGTGTCGATGGGGTGCGATGACGTGCAGGAGTCAGCTCACATCTGCACTGGGCTTTGGGGGAAGATGTGCTTCAGACACGAGGCGCTGATGAGATCCGGAGGGAAATCATACTGACTAATTATAGGCGTGAAGCCCAGCATTACAGATAGTTAGGGGTCTTTTTTTCCCCTGAAAGAATTGCTGACAGCTGTACCTTTCCTGACTCCAGGAAAAGCAAAGTGGAGAAGAGGCTGTCATTATCAGTAATGGAGTCCCTCCGTCCAGACCAGGCCACGCTTGGGTGAAGTGGTCAGCCCTGGGGGTGGGGGTGTCGGGGGTGATAAATCCTGGGGATATTAGCTCCCGCTCTGGCGAGCATGCCTTACATCCCGCAGGCCAGTCTGACCGTGACGGCTAGAAAATATGTCGCACGTCAGAGACGGATTAGAACGACCTGGAGAACGAAGGGGCCTCCATCCTGTGTTGTGCAGACGGACTGGTGGTTACTTTGCTGGAAGGCACTCATCTGCGGTGTGACGCCCG
>JAODJW010000094.1:6655-19353 GCA_026777045.1 Hyperopisus bebe
CAGGCAACTTAGCTCCTGGGATCATTGGAACACGCAAACCTCTCCACCACGATAAGGTGTCGGCTCCAGGAGAGGACTTTATTAATCGCCGTGGGGAAATTATCTTTAAGCCTCCTTGAACTTGCTCTTTCTAAGCAAGCTGTCTGTAAAGGTTAGCCACCCATAGCAGTGCCCAGGGAGCTGAGAGTTAAGGGTCTTGCTGAAGGACCTGCAGACATGCTGAGGCTAGGTTTCAACTGGTGACCTTGTGATTACAAGCACACGAACTTGGCCCACTGAGCCACACTATACTTACCAGCAAAGAAGACCTTATGGCTTGCTTGACTTACTTCACCTGAATTGTCCTTTTTCCCTTCAAATTTTTCTAGACGATTCTCCAGCTCTTCAATTCACCGTTTCATCTTCCCCATTTCATCTTTTTCCTCATTTTTTTGTTTTCTGTGCTTTTCTACTTCATTTCTAGCACCAACACATTTTGCTTTATGCACAAGGCTCTTTAGTGCTTACCCACTCATGTCATGAATCAGCATAAGGTGCCTGTCGAGCCGGGACAAGTTTTCTGAGGCACACCCAGGCATTGGGCATGACAATAAACCAGAAAACTGGCCGGTCTTGGAGACAAGTAACTTACGCTCCTTGCTACTCCCCACCTTGTGTACATCTCTAAGATGTACAGTGATATTCCCATACGACACATGGCATATTGGGCAAGCCTGCTTCTTCCGGCTCATGATGTATCACTATGAAAAAAAATTACAATAAAATTAGATACCTTATCGTAAAGTTGCACCAGTAACAGAATAAAACTATACATTAGTGCCCGAGCCACCTCATCTAGCTCCTCTCGATGTGGAGGAGCAGCAGCTCTACTCTGAGTCTCAACCGAATGACTGAGCTCCTCACCCTATCTCTAAGGGAGAGCCCAGCCACCCTGCAGAGAAAACTCCGTTTTCTCTAAATATGGGCACGAGTCCAATATGGCGACTCACATCAAATCCAATATTCTCCCTCTCAGGGGACCGGGTTGGAGCTGACAGAGACTGAGTGCAAGGATCCAAAGCATTGTCTGGCAGGCTAGCACCGGCACGAGCCAAGGAAGCAGTGGAGCAAGCAGTTCCAAGGGGCGAGCTTACATTACAAGGTTGAGGAATAGGCTGTGGCTGGCCTACCCTCGCCTTTTGCAGGGCAGCATCCCAATCTGTCTCCATCTCTAAAGCCCTTATCCAGGTCTCACTTCCTGCAACTATCAAACTGCTTCTGTATGGGACTCAGGGTAAACTCAAGCAGGTTGAACATAGCCATGCTAATCCCAATTACACAGACTTTTCCTACCACAGTTAATCTGCCAAATAAAGCCAAAAAAGACACAGGGACTGAGTGACACAGACAAAACAGAGGGACGATGCCACCAAAATTTAACAGTTCTATCCTGGACGAGCCCCCAGTTTCTGTTACGAGCCCCAGTCTAGGGTTGGGGCATAACAGTGGAAGGGAAAGGGGAGGTGGAATAAGAGAAACACAGGGTGTGATGCACAAGGGAACACACGTGGAAAAAGGGGTATATTTTCATATTTTTCTGGTTTTTATTTACACATGACAGACACAGAATAAACTCGGTGCAGATGGACCCAGGTGTGATTATAGCCAAAATAACAAACAAAAACCCAGCTACCGAACGCAACCCAAATCTAACTTAACTACATGCAAGAGAAATCAAAAAACAAAAACAAGTACTACTCCTCACTCCCTATCCAAAACAATAGCATACATAAAATTCGTAAACAAAACGGCAACCGCTCCCTACGCACCTAACAAACACACAGAACATACACAGGGCAACGCGTCAGAATCCGAGGGGCGCGCAAAGACGTAAACCAAAAACCGGGCGACAGATAGAAACCAGAAAGCAAACCGATCAAGGCAAAGGTAGAGATAGGGGCAAAGCGAATAATCATAAACCAATGAACCGAAACTGTCATACACAATAATCCAAACCAAAAAAAAAGCAAACCAACAACAGTATGAGCAAAGCTCCCGAAGTTGGTAACCAGCGGCGTTTTCACTCCAGGCAGACGGAAGTGACGGGGTCTTGCTGCGAGACGCGGGCGGAGTTCAGACAGGGAGGCGGAGCAAGGGTAAAACAGAGTGGATGAAGCTGGACAAACATAACAGTGCACAACAACAAAATGTGTCCTCTGCATTTAACCCACAATGTGACATAGCAGGGGAGCAGTGCTTGAGGGCGGTACCTTGCTGGTCAGGGATTCAAACCTGCAATCTTTCAATTACAAGTTTGCTTCCCCTAACTATTAAGCCACCGGTGCCCACTTTTTGTTAAAATTTAGTGATAGTGAGTAGGCATGAAAACTCATGAGCCTGAGACATACTTCAGATAGTATTTGCTCTTTATTAGACTTTCATAAAGGTAAACTAACATACCAACATATTAGAAAAAACGCATTACATTGTAAGAGAATGGCAAAGTTATCAATTTAACCTCAGTGTGGGTAAGTACAGTCAACCCTCCATATTTGGTTTTACATCCATGGATTCAATTAACTGCGGATTGAAAATATTTAGAAAAAAAAAACATTCTGTAAAGTTACAATAAGTAAAACTTGAAATTACCACGCACCTAGCACTATCCTTAATCCATGTAAATAAAGTGATGTGTAGTTTTGGGTGCTGGTGAGTGTTAACACAGTGTTCATGTGTGTTAGGGTTAGGGTTATGGTGTGTGTGTGTGTGTTAGAGAAAATTAATTTATATCTATTTATAATTTCTATATGTGCCATGATGCTTGCCTCTGTACTGAACATATACAGTTTTTTTTGTCTTTACTCCCTGAACAATACTGTATATTTACATATCATTTACATTGTATTAGGTATTATACAGTAGGTGATCTAGAATTGATTTAAAGTATCCTGGAGGATATGGGCAGGTTATATGCAAATACTACATCATTGCATATGAAGGACCTGGTCCTGGAACCAGTCCCCTGTGGTTTTTTAATTGCTGTGGGGAAATTGTCTTTTTATACCTCCCTCAACTTGCTCTTTGTAGAGTAAGATGTGTGTGAAGGGCAGCCACCGGTTGTGGCACCCAGGGAGTTGGGAGTTACAGTAAGAGCCTTGCTCAAGGACCCACAGACGTGCCAAGGCTGGGTTTGAACTAGTGACATTCTGATTTCAAGCACACAGGCTTAGCCCACTGAGCCACATACCACCCCTAAATATTTAATTGTTATACTGCATTGATGCCCAGAAAGGTTTCTGTTCCTTACCATGTTCAGTACGATTCCCAGTAAGGCCTCTGATTTTTACATTCCCTGTAAAAAGGACTTCTTACTATGTTCCAATTCTGTTGAAAGAAGCTTTCCCCTACTACATCCGTGTAACATAATGGAGAGGTAGATTAATGCATCTGTCTCTCACTTGCCAGGGTTCTTCATTAAAGGGCTTGTTTGACATCCATGTTGGCTTATAGTGTGGATCCTCCAGGATCTGGGAGATGGAGCTGACATTGGCTCAAAGGTCAGAGTCATGGGCAGATTCCAGCTTGTTTGATAAAGCACTAAGTACCGCATCAAATTTCTTGTAACGTTCCTGACGCTCTGCTCTAACCCCTGCTTGACCCCAGAAGAGGCGAAGGGCAAACTCTGTCTGGAAGGCCTCCAGAAGCTCAGGGATTGGTTCCCAGCCTGCTAAACAAGCAGTAAAATGTCAGGCACTCAATATTTTGCGAAATAATTTTACAGTATGAAAAACAACAAATCCAACCACAGCTGCTAACACCACTGGGGGTAGGTTTTGGGCTGTTGCTTGGTTAAGGACCCACCTGTTAGCAGAGCATGAGCGTGGGCCTGGTGTTGCCCAGCATTCAGAGCAGAGTTACGGGCGGACTGTAGGATGCTGAGGAGCAGTTGGCAGCCATGTCCTGTGTGTTCACCTGCATCCTCTCCCTCCATCAGCCTGAGCAGCGGCACCAGGTGCGGCACAGACACAGACTCGCAGTCCATGGCCACTGGCATGAAACATCGGGTAAAACAAGGGAATAATAAATATTTATTCAGGCAGTGACGTTAACTGAAATGACCTGGTTAGGGAGCGTGCACTGCTACAGTGCATTGCCACACCCACACCACGAAACACCACCTGGGCCAGCCTCTCGGGTCCTCAGCAATGAGGATCTTGTGAACCAGATCACCCTCGGGGAATCAAAGCACTTAGCCATAGTGCTGTGACTGGCACTCCCTCACGATGCAGGTAAAATGCCTCATTCAGGACTTCCTGCGAAATTGCTCATTCCACAAAAAAAATCAGACCACTGATACCCAAGGATTCTCCAAAAAGACACAGTACTTAAGGGGTCCAGTCTTAATTTCAGGCCACTGGATAGCGACCATGTCTCAGAGCTATATAGTAAGTCAGGAAGCACCAGGACTCTGTAGACTTGGACCTTTTCCTCTTGCAAAGAAATTGGGAGCGCCACACACCCATTTTCAGTGACCTCATGACCCGATGGTCTCCTAATACATCTACTGACGCCATAGGAAGAATCACCAGAGACATGAACGTTGCTGCCAAGGTAAGTGAACCTCTCAGTGTGGTCAACATTCTCTTCACAGACAGACACACTGCTGATGGCTGTGCCTAAGATGATATTAAAGGCCCGGATCTTGGTTTTGATCCTGGACACTTGCAAATCCAGATACTTTGTCTCGTTGCTCAGTCTCTCAAGAGCACCAACCAGAGCCTCCATTCACTCACAATGTCATCAGCAAGTCAAGATTAGTGATTTTTTTTTTCACTAACAGAAGCACCACAGCCACAGGACCCCACATCCTTACCCAGAACCTAATGGATGCAGGAACTGAACAGAGTAGGAGCAAGAACACATCCCTGATGAATCCCAGAGAAGAACACAGAGGAATCCCCTGTCAGAAGGAGCTTCAACTCCTACCTCCGGCAGAACTTCGCCTGTCTCGGGGGAGGCGGGGGACATTGAGTCCGAATAGGCCATGTTCCGTGCCTCCATTGTGGAGGTGGCTGACTGGAGGACTTTGGACCTTTTTAGCCTGTGAGACTCCAGAGGCAGCTGATGAGTACTGGCAGGCCAAGCAGAATGCAGCTTTGGCAGTTGCTGAGGCAAAAACTCGGGTATGGGAGGAGCTTGGCGAGGCCATGGAGAACGACTTCTGGATGGCTTTGAGGAGATTCTGGTCCACCATCCGGCGGCTCAGAGCAGGAAACCGGTGCAGCATCAACACTGTTTATCCTCCTGAGACCCCACCCATTCATTTATGTCCATTGTAGTGGACATGTTGTTTTTGCATCTATCTTTTCATTGATGTAAGGAAACATATTTATTCCTGTTGTACACTAAAGAGGACATGCTGTGAAATTAAAAATAAATAAATTTGAAAAAAATCTACATTGTAAGATGTCTTATTTCCTCCAAAGACAAATAACCTATAATTGAAGGACACTTTTTTCCTTGGGTCTCAGGAGGTTATGGTGGGGATGGGGCACTGCCTACCTGAGCTTGGGACATTATGGGTCGATGGGAGGATTACTTCGAAGACATCCTCAATCCCACCAACATGCCTTCCAATGAAGAAGCAGAGTCTGGGGACTTGGTGGTGGACTCCCCTTTCTCTGGGGCGGAGGTCACTGAGGTGGTGAAAAGCTCCTCAGTGGCTGGGTCGCGGGGGTAGATGAGATTCACCTGGAGTTCCTCATAGCTCACGATGTTGTAGAGCTGAGCCAAAAGGCAAAGCTCTTGATTTAGCAGTCGATCTACGTTCCTACCCTCACTTATGGAAATGAGCTGTGGGTAGTGACCAAAATAACGAGGTCGCGAATACAAGAGGCCGAAATGGGTTTCCTCCGCAGGGTGGCTGGGCACTCCCTTAGAGATAAGTACCATGAGGGCTTTCCCCATTCCCTTCATAATGTATGCAGCTTTCCTATGGGTGGCTGCAGCAGGGCTCCTCCCATGGAGAGCAGAAAGGAGTCCTGTCTGCTGTTTCGGAGCTTCGTTAAGTTTTCATGGTGACTGGAGTACCAATCCAACTCCCAAATTTTTTTCCCTGCAAGTTACTGGATCCAGCACTAACTGGTATGCTGTTTGGATTTTAGTTCAGTACAATCATTTCTCAAAAACTGATTGAACTGGTGCCGAATTTGGAACTGGGGTCATGCTTTTCCACTGGCTCTGGACTAGCTCCACAGAATTGTTGGTATGCATTATATAATTAGGACTGGACACCTGGGAAACTATGGCAAATCAGAGAATGTTGGCTAGAATTTAGTATATTATTGAAGATGTGGATCACCCACTAAACAAGGTTGTGGTTGGACTGAAAAGCACCTTTGGCTGCAGACTGAATAGCAAGAAGTGCTCCACTGAATGTCACAGGAAATCCTTCCTCCCCACAGCCATCACTTTATAACTCCTCCCAACATCAGTCATCCACACAATAAGCCGTTTCCTTCTCTCCCTTACTATGTTTTTAGTGCATCTTTCATACATGACTGTGATATGCAATAACCGGTCTAGCTAATTTAAAATCTCAGAGAACTAGTCACATAGCAAACTCATTACATAGTTGCACATAGTAGTTAATAGAAAATAACCTAGAAAACAGAAACTAGCCTGCTTGCTGCTGTCAACACTGACATGGAATACATGCCATTAGGGCTGGCACCAGTGAGCTTGGCGCTCTTACCATCTCCTTCATTCAGAGCTTTCATGAAAGGCTTGAGTGTCTTTTCAAAAGACACTGCACTGTCAGTGTGGTTTCTTCTTAAGGCTCGCCATGTCTTCTCCAGTCTGACCACCTGTAACATGCCAAAATCAGCACGATATGTGGTACAGCAGATGAAACCGGTCAAAAAACCTGCGTGCCACTTTAATGCATGCGAGTCACGTTTAACACACAGTACTCATTTCATAGGCATAAGCAAATAAAAACAGTCCTACCTTACTTACAGCCCACCTGGCAGTGTCCAACATCTACACATATTAACTTATAGCAAGACTGTACTGCTGTAACATACCAAAACAGATTTTCATCACCTATAATAAATGGTATGTGCTTACAATACTAATAACATCCAGGCCCTGGTATGAGAATAAAGCTTCATGTATCATAAAAAGGTGTGATGGGGGCACCTGTGGCAGATCCAGGGCCTTCATGACAGCAGAGAAACCATAGAAGTCGTGGGCTGTGTGCCGCAGCTCCTTAGCCAGCTGGATGACCTTGTGCAACACAGCAGCTCTCTGGCCCACAGTACCGGTGCAGCCCAGGATGTCTATAGCTAACCCCAACGCCAGAAGCTGGTGCCTGCCACAGAAATAGAGTAATGTCAGAAGAAGCTGGTGCCTGAGAGGAGAGCCTCAGATGGAGCTGGTTCTACCACAGAGACAGGGGATGTCAGAAGGATTTGGTGCCTGCCAAAGAGAATGGGGAGCCTCAGAAGGAGCTGATATTGCCAAAAAGAGGGTGGAGCCTCAAAAGGAGCTGATGCTGCCACAGAGAAAGGAGATCCTCAGAAGGAGCTGGTGATTGTCACAGAGACAAGGGAAGCGGTAGAAGAAACTGGTGCCTGCCGGAGAGAGAGAGGAGACTCATAAGGAGCTGGTGTCTGCCACAGAGAAAGGAGCTCCTCAGAAGGAGCTGTTGCTGCCACAGAAATAGGAGACCCTCAGAAGGAGCTGAAGCACATTTGCACTGCTCCCACAGGTGAGATGTTCTTCAAGAACAAAGATGCAGACACACTGATATACAGCCACCTTTCCAACAGGTCCTGTCTTAGCTGGTGCCCATGTGGAAGTGTGATGAGCTCCAGGCCAGAGCTCACACCCATCAGTCTCTTTTGCTCCTCTGTCACGCCTGTGATCCGTGCTACCTGCAGAAGAAGGATGCGTACAGATACTGAGGTTGGGAGTAGAGCTGAGGTCTTTGTGACCCTGACAAGGGGGGTATTCCACAAAGCAGTACTGCCCTACCATCTAATCCTGGAGATTTAAATCCCACCCCTGCTCTGTACATGTAGTGTTTACTTATTCTCCCTCTTCAGAAGGATTCTCTGCTTGTTCTCCCACATTCAAAAGCGATCCAATCAGATTGATCAGTCTTTCTCTTCGGAGTGCAAAGTGGAATTTTATGTGGGTGTCCCCACAGTGTAAAAAAACCTGTTTTTTAAGTTGTAGGTACCACTTTTCAGGTCCCCACAAAAATCTGTGAATGCCATCAAAAAAGTAAAAATACCAAGTCTTTTGTTGGTTACTTATGGTTAAGGTTAGGGCTGGGTAGGGGTTAAGGTTGTCATGTTATGATTAGAGTTTTCCCCATAGAAATGAAAGGGGAGTCCCCACAAAGATATAATGGCAAACCCGTGTGTGTGTTTGTACCCTGTAACATACAGGAAGTAAAGTGAAGTTAAGCATTTTTTGAAGGGAGAGACCCTTTGGAAGGTAACTGGTTTGCCTGGGGATAGGGGTGCACCTGGCAGTCGACGCTGAGGATATGCAAAGCCGTGGTCCTGGCATCACTGCGGGCAAACAGCTGCTTGAGGGCCAGCAGGACCGTGGGCTCTAAAGGCCGATTGTTGTCTGGAAGCAGCAGGGAATGGAAGTGCTCCAGGCGAAAGCAGGAGGACATCTCAAACTCCGGCCGCAGAAACTGTGGCTCATTCCCTTCTGGTGGCTCCTCACACTCCGGAGCCGTCTCAAGGAAGTTGAAGCTGGTCTCGGTAATGCGTGCACGACTCTGCCACTTCTCCTCAGCCCGCAGGCGGTCAGCATGGCTGCGAGGCACTGTCACAGGGGCACGTGGAATGAGCTCATCATATAGATGGCTGGGGTCCTCCTGTGTCTGGGAGGGGGTGCAGGGGAATATGGTGGACACCCGTAGGGGCTTGGGAGGCGCCCGGGAGTGCAGCTGTCCATCAGAGCCACGCGGGGTGGTGCCTCCTCCTGGCTGAGAGGACTGGACATGTTGAGGCATACGAGGGCTCAACAAAGGCTCACTGCCTGTCCGGAAGACAGGAGAAATGGTGGTGGGGCTGGCTTCTACAGGTACTTCAGGTGCTGCTCCTAGTAAGCAGAGTCAGAGACATGGATGGCAGTGAGAGGAAAGCATGCCTGACAGATCTGTGATAGATCTTTGTGTGGGTGTTTGTGTGTGTGACTGTAATATCTACCTGAGCACAGGTTGCTGTCAGACTGAGCAGACTGCAAAGATGGTCTTCTTCCTAGAATCTCAAGGTTGGCTGGATGACTGCCACTCTTATCCTTACTCCTAGTTCAAAGACAGTAAATCACCAAGATTTTAAAATGGCAGAATATTGCTTTTTAAAATACCATCAAAATATGATATACCGCAATGTCTTGACCAGGGTCACGTGCAGACTGAAAAGGCCAAATTAAAGCCCACCTATGAATTTGCCGGGCAACCAAGGCTCCTTTATGTAGTTCATAACAGTATGACCCAAATTTTGCAGTTATTTGATTGAAATATTTACTATATATAAATAACATTTACAAATATAAACTTTAAAGGAAACATTACTCCTAAAAACTCTTTAAACTTTTTAAATAAAACTGAACAATGATATATAAAAACCCCTACAAAGATATAGAATTAAATCAAATGTGTCCACTGAGCAGATGAATTGTTATTCATCTGCTTTTTTTCTGATATAATGCTCCATAACACAGTGTGCCCTAAATCTAACAACTATTTAGAAACAGAGTTCAGTGAGCCTAGAAGGAATATAGTAACTATTATGAGACCAAGACTTCGACCTAAACGTTCCACTGGCGGCTCCTGTGTGGATAACTTAATATCAGTCCCATTAATAAGATTTCATGAATCACAATATAAACCCAACATAAAATGCTGACTATTGAACATTTGCTCTTTAGGAAGTAAATAACTTCTTGTCAACGACATATTTTCCGACGCGCACTCTCTGTCCGCTGGTGGGAGTGTGCTCACCTGTGTGTGCACACACGTTTCTGTGTGCGCGCATCGGGGTGGAACTCTGCCATGCGCGATACACAGAGCAGAGGAGAATTGCAAATGTGTGACCGTGTAGAGACAAAAATGACAAGCTGTTGTGTAAATAAGTTAAATAACAATTTTAAATAATGTTTAATAAATGGCCAATGTTTAGAACTGTTCTATAGGATATGTAACCTTAAATGACTTCTGTTGTGATCTGGCACTATATAGAAAATAAAATTAAATAAAATTTTCTTGACCTTCGGGTGGGGCGCCCCCTAATACAATGGTAAGGGAAACACTGCTATTCCTCTTGTTGAAGCCTCACCTGATGGGTTTGGTTTTGTACAGAAACCACGTGGCTCTGGGTGTGGAGGCAGCCTGGCATCTATTTTAACTCAATGTTAAAAATTGAACCCAAAATTATAGAAGATTTTATGCTAATTTAAATAGTGCCTAAACCACTTATCTATTTTCTTATAGAATACAGACCACCTGGACCAGCAACACTGAATTTGGGGAATGTCCTGCTGACTTATGTAGCAACAATTACTGCCTTAGTAACAATAAAATTACAAAGACTTCAAACATGTTCAAATAAAACAAATAACTGATGGAAACAAAATGAGCACACTCCTACAATGTTTTTTAACCCTCTGGGGACTAGCGCATCGTTGGCGATGCAGCGTATTTTTCGCGTCTATTTCAGCTTATATCTCGCTTAAATCTTTATGAAGAATCATGAAGACAAATGCTGACTAAATCCGTAAGTCTTGTTTTCAAAACGTCCATTGTCGGAAGTATTAAAGTTTTTAAAATTAGGTTAAATTGGCAAAAAAGTAAACCATGTCACCTTTCTTTGTTTTACCTGCTTCGGGGGCGTGTAGTACAACCCTCACCTTAAAGATCGCTAATCAAATTCACATGGTAATTTGATGAACAACACAATGGTGAAACGCGATCCAGATACATCCCCATCAGCACCTTAAAAGGGGGGGGGGGGGTGGGATGTGGCCAAATGTGAATAGCTCACGCATACACACAAGAACCGACCATTGTCCCCTGGACTCAATCCCCACCCAACTAATTTCTGTTCTGGAAAGACCGATAACTGCCATAATGAATGCATATACAGTATGTCCTCAAGTGATGTGCCTGACCAATTAAAAAATCAGTAGTCAGACCATTACTGAAGAAACCAAGTTTGGGTTCACAGGACCTCAGCAATTACAGACCTGTCTCTAATGTACCATGTTTGTCCTGGAGTTCTGGAGAAGACCAATTTCAGTGATACTTGGAGACACACAACATACTGGATAGATTCCAGTCAGGTTTCTGCCCAGGACACAGCACTAAAACTGCCATAACTAAAGTCATAAATGACATAAAGGCAACTGATACTGATAATGCAACTGTGCTAATGCTTTTGGACCTTAGAATGGCCTTTGACATGGTAGATCATTTTATTGTATTACAAAGACTTAAATTTGATGTTGGGTTGTGTGGGTTTTAAAGTGGTTTAAATCCCATTTGACTAAAAATATTTATATGTTCAAGTGTCAAATAATTGTACTCCATCATCAATGTCACTAGTGAAATATGGAGTGCCACAGGGATCAGTTCTTGGTGCTTTATTGTTTTCTCTCTACATGTAATATAATGAGAAAACATAATGTAAACTATTACCCCTATACTGACAACACCTAATTATACATTCCGGTTACGACACCACATCTAGTGCAAGGGTGTGAACGGGGGGCTGGGGTGGGCAGTGCCCCCCAGGGACAAGCCCTGCTCACCCTGAGAAATGCTCTGTTTGTCCAATGAAAACTGGAGAAAAAAATAATACATTTAGTGTGGCACTATTTATGAGCTCACTCTCTCTCTTTCAGTGTGGGTGTGCTGTGTCTGTAACCCCCGCTTCGCCCCCTCCTGTTCAGTGTGGACACACAGACACCAGCACACATCATGTATCTGACCAATCACATGTGGCTTGAACAGAAACAATTAGAGGAATAAAAAAAGCGGCTCCGGCTCCCAGGCAGGCTCCAATCGTTCACTTCAAAGAGCTGGTTCGTTTGCAACGCGGCCAACACATCACTACTCTGGTGGTCTTGTACTCTCACGGAGCCCCTCAAGACTCAGGTGGGAATAATAAAAGCCATCTATCTGCAAAGTTTGCACATGGCTTTTATTTTTTTTCCCCACCATACTCTGCTCCTTCAGGTTACAGAACGATTGTCAAAACTGCACAATGGCCCCAATTGGGCCATTTGAGTAGGGGCGTGTCGGTTAGTGCCTCCTCCGCTCACCTAGGAAAGCACCATGTGCACACAGTTTACTTCGCGCCCCCCCAAATAATCCAAACGCCCACCCACACATGACATTCTGGTCACAGGTGTGATCTATTGTCACTTTAGATAATTGCTTTAACAAACTAAAGGCCTGGATGACTGAAAGCTTTTTACCACTAAATGCTTAGGAAATGAAGGTTCTGTTGTTTGGTGGCAAGTTGTTTGGTGGGAATGTTATAATCTCTGTGCTTCACTCCAAAGGGTTGAACTTTTCCCTCAGCAGCTCAGTCTGTAACCTAGGCATCATCTTAGATACAAGCCTATGGCGTCAGAATAGTGCCATATACACTCACCTAAAGGATTATTAGGAACACCTGTTCAATTTCTCA
>JAODJW010000094.1:24019-46228 GCA_026777045.1 Hyperopisus bebe
TGTAGTATTTTATTCTAAGTTCTAAGTTACATGAACGCATAAAACAAGTAATTCATGATACAGTAATTATCCAGTAGTATGGTTATGGTATTAAGCAGGACACAATGAAACAAATAAATACACTTCTTGAGAAGTATGAAACCTAAATTCACAAGTAGATGGTCAACGCATAAAACATTGTGCTAATTGTGGATGACCTGGGGCCTCTACTACAAAGCGGGGTAACTGGTTTATTGGGGTAACTTGTCGGATTTAAAGTACCACTGTTTAAATGGACGTTCACTTACATTTTGCCCAGACTACCTTAAATCCGACAAGTTACCCTGATAAGCCAGTAACCCCGCTGTCACGCTTGACGGCGCATGGAGCGTTGAAAAAGCCCAGGAAGCAAGAAGCCGGGGCAAACACGGGGTTTAATAGGAAAAGCAAAAAAAAAAAGGGGACAGACAAAACACGGGGTAACATTACAATGACTGGACTGAGGAAACAAACGGAAACACGGACTAAATACAATGGACTAATGACAACGATCGGGAACAGCTGGTAAACACGGGGAATCCACACGGGGTTAACGAGGGGGCGTGGCACACGGAAGGAGCGGACAAGCGGGGCAGGACACCCGCTTCGTAGTACAGGCCACTGGTCATAGATAAAGCTGGTTACAGTCAGTAACAATCGGACATTTGGGAAGATTTCTGCTTCCCAATAAATTACTCCAGCACTAGGGAGAGTAGTTGGTAAGACTATCTGTCCACCCTTTATACTGTATATGAAACTCGGATATGTTGCTGGATACACAACCACCATGCATACAATGTGTTTACCAAATTTGAAAAAGACCCTACACATACCTTTTTAGTTATCACTCTTACAATATTGAGCGTCAAAACTGCCATTTTCTTTGCTGTCACTATGCAGCGCTGCTTCAGTTTTGGTGTGATCTGTCTCAAAATCTGACTAGTACTTAGTTCCAGTGCATCACTAATAGAATGTGTCTGCTATATTTGGAAAAGATCCTTCAAATACTTTTTGAGTTATTGCGTTAAAGGTAAACTATCTTAGTTGTCTTAGCCGCTTCAGTTTAGAGGCAATTTGTCTTAAAATTTGATAAGTTCTAATTTATCACCCAGATAATGTGCCTTCAGAGTTTGAAAAAGTGAGAGGCCTTGCACTTGTGAAAGACTGGATTTTGCCACAAGTGAAGAAGAAACACAAGCTAATCAAGTAGCAGACATAAAACGCATATGAATAATACAAGACAGTATACAGGCTAGATAGTCACTCTGATACCAGTTTGATAAGAGCAAGTATGGCTTCCTAGAGTAGCTTCTTATGGTAAAAGTTGGATTTGGTCACAATGAAAAAAAGATAAGAGGCTGGAAGACAGATGGATGCACTCAGCACTTGTTCTGACATGCAGGGACTTTTGGTAGTTGCAGCTATGCAGTTAGAGATACTTATTTTCCAGTTTTTCAGATTAAGATGATCAGCAGCACTAATCAGTGGTTACAGCTCTAATATTTCATTGTTCTCATCCTTTTCTGCCTCTTGCCCTGCCATTTTCTCTGCACTTACTCATAGACATGTTATACTTCCAGTTCATACTTCCAAAGGACACAGCTGAAGAGCAGAATGTGCTCCTGTATATTTTCTAGTGTGACATACCTGAGCAAGTTACTGCTGACGTGCAGCGTGTCCATCTGGCTGGAGGTGAAGCTCAGTCTCTTACTGGCCTCAGGATGCTGCTTCTGTGCCCTTCCTGACCTGCACAGTCTGCCTCCACGTTCACACATAGCCTCACGCTCACTGATAATGCGCAGAGGCACTGTGCGTGTGATGGGCTGGAAGATGATGGCTCCTGAGGCTTCAGAGATGGGCCTCCTGCCACCCACATGGAACCGGACCAGAGCTGGGATGTTGTCGAAGCGGTCCTGCTCAAACTGGAACAACACCCGCGAGTAGCCCTGAAACAGCATGATTTAGGCCTGGGCTCAGAACGACACCTACAGTGATGCTACAGTTCACAGACACTGCGAGTCCACCACAGCGGACCAGAAATAGAACCAAGACCAGAGTTGTACCTCCTTGGGCCGCAGCACCACTCGGATGATTTTAAAGTGCATGGGCTCATTCTTCCACTGACATGTCAGGACATAGTCCCCTGGGCTGCTCCAGGAGTCGCGGATCAGGAAGTCTCCATCACGCTGCAGCAGTGCCTCTGCACCCTACACGAGAGAAAGCTCAGGTCAAGAGGGAAAAACAGGCAAACTGTCAAAGTTACTGTTAGGGAAGCAGAGGGCACAGCTCAGCCAAAAAAACAGGAGCTAATTCACAGACCCAGAAGAAAGAGAAATGCAGGGTAGTATAAGATCTGTGTTCTCTTATGATAGCAGTGATAGGTAACACCTGTAAGCTCAGAATCTGGGTGATGCCACTCACCTCTCGGCTGATTGGACCGTGGTACCAGGCATGGCTCCTCATGTCCTCCGTGCTCAGCTTCAGCTCCTCCTCCAGCTCCTTCTTCAGGGAATCCATCCCTCTGCTACTTCCTGATACCTGCCAATCAGGGATCCAAATCAGAGCCACGCCTCACATTAACACAGTGAAGAGTACAAGTCTACCTACATGTCATTGCATGTGCAAGAATTTAAAAAGGCATGCAGAGAAGGAGTTAATGGAACGGAATTTGTAAAAAAAAAACAATGTCATTATGACCTTCTGTAGACATTAACAGATTCCAGTCATAGATAATTTACTGTGTACCTTGTACTAAATACACTAAAAGTGTATATTTAAGCTATTCACTGGACAATGATAAAAATGATCATGTAAAAGGCCATTGACTATATGGTACATTCAACCAACTTCTGTCATCTTCAGATGCATGGGTTTACTCAGGAGCTTCTGCTAATGAGGCGTCTCAACTAACCTGGGGTGCATTTCCCTAAAGAATAGTTGCTAACCACGTTACTGCACCTTCTGAGACAACAACCACATAAGGACATAGCAACCAAAAGTAGGGGGAGCATTCTCCACCACCCTAGAGATCAATCATCCAGGGACTGGAATTGGCCAATTTTCAGCATGTTTGGCCCGGACTGGAGACTGGCCAATCAGTCTAATATATTTCCAATCCTGAACCAGTCTGTTTTACTGCATGCACCACACATAATACGCACAGCGACACAGGCAATAGCCTCACAGCTGCATACACACTCACAGCCACACACTAACATGTTGTTAGCGTGGAAGTTCTTCACTTTGAGTGAAGATGACACAAAGCTTGCAATTTGTAATACATATAAAGCCAAAGTAAACCATGGAGGATCCACCACGAAGACGTGGGGGAAACATCGGAGGTAAACTTTAAACTGATTATTAAACATATACTAGATAATTTTGAAAAGGAATAATCATTGAAATTCTGAAAATCATTGAAAGCTAGCTAAGGCCTTTCCCTATGTCAAAGTAAAAATGTTTTAGCGAAACTTTAAGCCCTTGCGCTATGTCTATTCAGTATAAATTATGAAAAAACCTGATCTAGCTTACTAATAATGTAAGAATTGTATGTGCATAACATGTGATGTTGGTATTAATAATATTACCCCGCACCTATAATTATTTGGAAAAGTATAGTACAGTTCTATTTGCAGATTTGTAACCTATGGACTTATTAATTTTAATTCAAGTAAAAAAAGAAAAAAGCTAAATGTTGTGTTATCTGGTGAATTTACACATACTGGAAAATGATAAGTAATTGACATTTGTTTTGTTATTCAAATGTGTTGTACTTGCTCTTGTTTGGTAAAGTAACATTTGTCAGATAAAGTTGGCTGTTAAGCAACTCATTTTCAGTGAATTTGTTAGTTGTACCTCTTTCCAGTCACAGAGCACTTTTAGAAGATCCTGTAACTTAGTTCAATTTGGGGGATATTGTAAACTATTTCTTTTATTATGAAAATAAAATTTTTGCATTAAAGAAAAGCTGATTGTTGTTTTTATATGCTGTCAATTATAGTTCTTAGAAAGAAAACTGGAATCAGGAAAAATTGGCACTCGCCGGTTACTCTTGCAAAAAAGTCATAAATCGGAATCAGCTAAGAAAACTGCAATTGGTGCATCCCTAGTAATGGCCTTTCTGGGCTGGATTTTACAGAAATTAAAGTAATTTCCCATCCACAAACTCAGGTGAAAGTACTTCTGAAGGCAACACACTTTTTCATTGGTTTATTCTATTATTTGTATTTTATTAAAAAGATATATTATATATACATTTGTCTATGGTTTCTGTAACTCTGTTTTTATGCACTAATTTCTTTTTGCATTTCAGAGCCTGTTCCTCTATGCATCCACTTGATGATGCCATTATCCTCAGGCTTGTTTATTTCTCCATCTTTCATATTTTACTTATTTATTGTTTGTATTTATATATTTAGCATCTGTGACTAACTCCAAGCAATCTTTTACCTGTTTTTGATTCCTTGCTTGTTCCTGAATGATCATATTACTTGTTCTTGAGTGTTCCTATTTTATGATCTTTGTCTGCTGGACTTTTTCATTTTTCACTAAATATTTACTACATTTGAACTACATTTATTACAGCCATTGGTTTCCATGTCTGCATTTGCTTCTCCCTCCTTTGCTTCATCATTGTAGAATATATTAGGGGGTCTCTAAACACTCAAATAGCCCAGGGGCCTCTGACTGTGTAAATGTAGCCCAGGGGCCTCTGACTGTGTAAATGTAGCCCAGGGGCCTCTGACTTCTCCACTGCACCAGGTATGGTTCTTTCAGTACTTTCCCTTCCGGTCAAGTACCAGTACCAAAAGCTCAAGTACCTAAAGTGCCAAACCAGCTGGGGAACTTTTTTTGGTACTTTGGAGTGGGACTTGCAACCACTTTCTTTGTTGATTGGTTATGCAAATAGCCTGCCTCTGAAACACAATATAACTGGCCTCCTGAAAAATTTACGGACACAGAAAAGAATGATAAACTATATAATGAATGCATGGGCAAATCAAGAGACCCAAGCTTTAATTATGATCTGGTTGGACAAACCAGAAGAAGATCTGGATGGCACGACAAGATATAAAACAGTATTTGTTCTAATATGCTAGGGCTGCATGATATTGGGGGAAAAATCAAATATCCCACTGTGATTTGGTTGTAGTAAACATTGTGATATTTATATAGCAAAAAAGGAGTTCAAAAGAAGTACATTTCTCAAAAACCCTTCTAGGAGTGATTTAAACAGCAAGGATAAAAATGATCATGAATGGCTCTGAAAGCACGTGCAGAGCTCATGCAAAAGCAGAGGTAAACTTTAAGATGATTTCTAAAACCTATACTAGATAATCTTGAAAAGCAACAATAACTAAACTTGCAACGATTGCTAGCTTTGTTCTCTGGCAAAGTTAAAAACGCTTTAGTTTGAAACGTTTGAAACTTAAACATCCCAAGCTATGTCAGGACAGTATGAATGTATGGGAAAAACTGATCGCAACCCAGCTGGCAAATATACAGAACCAAGTAGGATTTTGTCAAATAATGTAGATATAGTGGTTTAAAATACATGCATATGCTATTCGGCTTAGCTGCTGTGGTACTTCAGGACACATACAGGATAAACACGCTGCCAAGACCATAATTTAATGTGAGATATGCTGCCTTTTTATAGCAGTTTCCTTCCTGACCCATCCCATTCGTGCCCCAAACGGGTTCCCTGCGCTTTGTGTCTATCCGGATAAAGGGGAAACAGCACATGCTGTGGAAATCTGTAATGTCACACCGATGAATACTTTTGAATTGTTCTCAAGAGTACATTCTCCATCTTACCTTAACTCTGGTGTCTTATTATGGACAATGCACAAATCTGCATCGCAAAGATTGTCAGCTGAATAAAGTAAATTTTACAAAAAATAAGAGGTGAAACCTAATACACTGCGTTAATTAGTAAGGTCTCAGTATTGAGACGCTTTAGTCGCGCTTACCTACTCCAGTTTCCTGTCTTATGTGCGAAGGACAGAAGGGAAAATCCGATCACTAATACAGTTTATTTTTCCTCTGTACTAATTTAACGAGCTGACATTCGCATGTTAAAATCGAAAACTACAGAAAGGCCGGTTTACTGCTCTGGTCGTCATCTATATCACCTTTTAAATTTATTTTTAATTTAATTTGTGTATATCACATACACAAAACATACTATCCTAATATTACAAAAAACGATCTTATCCCAGGAAAACAAATGGTTGCTTTGACACAGTAACGTTATATTGGGCTCATCAAACATTTCCGTAGTTATGAGTTATTAATTAACTTTGGGCGTTACAAAAGATCCTTAAAGCAGCGCCGTAGCAAATCGAAAGGCCCCTTACCCTTGTATTCATGGAGAAGGCACGTTCTTATCCTCTTCTCGTTAATCCAGATCACCATACGTACTGAAACTCCGTCTCCTCTCCACTGTGACTAGTGCCTCACCTGGGCGAGTCCTCACAGGCTTTCGGAGCCCCTTCCGCAGGGAAATTCCACGGATTCCACACGGTGTCAGATCAGGCTTTCCATGGGAAAATTAGCCACCGACGGCTGTATATCAGGTCGTATACACCTTGACCGTGTGTCACTTCGTATTCGCTGGGTGCAACCCTTGCCCCACCTTAGTTATTCAAACATCTGCTACTTTATCGCATACGAGATTTAATGTGGATGTAATAATTCTGTTAAAAATATACTAAGGAAAAATTTACTGTCGCTCGACCGGTCCCAACCTTTTCCATGACTACCTAATGCATTACACATTTACCAAGCAAGGCCCAGAGATAAACAGCGTACAAGTTATTGTGACACCAGCAGCTGGCACAACCCCCGAGCACCAAACCCAAAAGCGCCAGGCGCGGACAGAGGTGCGCCCCCTATGTGTCTGTACATGCGCAATGCCGTATGGAGGGCTGAGTAAGCGATCCCGGACCGAGGTGCGCTCCCTGTGTCTGTATTTGCGTAATGCTACTTGGAGTGCTGAGTAGTTTAATCTGAATAGAGGTGCTTTTCCTGTCTGTATCAGGATCAGCGCCTGTCCAACCTAGCCCTTTGAATCTCCTCCCCCTTTGACCAGCAGGTGTTGCTGACCATCCCTCACTTCCTTCATTCCTTCAATCTCTGTATTTTCCTTGCTCCCTGGACTGCCATGTACTGTAGCTCAGTGGGCTGAGTGGCTGGCTCAGACTGAACCGGTTTGTAATTATACCTTTTTGGGGGCTCTCCGTTCATTTCTATGGGGAAAACTCTAAGCCCAACATGACGAATTTAACACCTACCTAGCCCTAACCTTAACCATAAGAAACCAAACAAAATACGGTCATACCTTGGCTCACTTAAGTGGTATGAGAACTCAGTTCGCAACCCGAAAAGTTCACGACCTTCATCAATTTTTCCCATTTAAAATTATGTAAATACAAATAATTCGCTCAAATTTCAGAAGCACTGAATTTTTTCAAGTTTTTTTGTTTTTCTGTGACCAACAATATAGACTTAAATTAAAATAACCTTAAAGAGCAAAAAAGGGAGAGAGAGAACATACGTTTACGGAAGGGAGACCAATACATAACTGAGCATACGCTTGTTGGCAGGCTAGTCACGCCAAAACACAGAAAAGAACCACAAAACATCCTCCCAAAAAGCTAAACAATTAACATTAAAAGACTGAGTAACAGCCAAAACAATACAGTAATTTCGAAAATGTGATTTTTTTTATTATACTGTACGTTATTTTCATATGTCTAAGATTTTTATGTACATTTCGTGATGCTACACGTTGTATGGCGATGAACTTCTTTGCACTGTAAACAAACAATACGCAGTTGCCCCTATGTGTGAATGTTCGTGAACAGGACTGTTCGTGGGTTGAGGTACCACTGCATGAGAGTTTTAGCATTTTTAGATTTTTGATTGCATTCACAGATCATTGTAAGGACCTGAAGAATGATCCCCACAACATAAAAATAACAGGTATGTATTACATTGTTGGGACTATTTATAATCATAATCCACACACACGCGCGCACACACACACACACACACACACACACACACACACACACACACACACACATTTTGGTATCCCTCTACCCTCCACAGATTTCTCCAGAAAACGACTGTAAAACTGTTATGGGATAGGGTTAAGTTTGAAAATGCAGTCTTTAATGACTCAACTAATTCTTTTTTATTGATTGATAAAACAGTGCACTAATTCTAAAATAGCACTTTTTCCTTAAGCCAAATTTAAACATATGAAATATTATATAACATAAATTTGGTCTCAAACAAAAGACTTACAGATGGCACGTTCATTTTGTGAGCCCAGGACTGAGCATTGTGCTTTCCCTGGGCGACACCATGGGTCTAACATCTTCCATCAACCATGCTGCCCCTATCAGCCAGACGAGGGAGCCATGACTCTGCAGCAGAGCATGCCAGTGGGACTGGAGGCAGCAGGGCTGGGGTGAAGACTGCTCTCGCAATACGGTGGGAAGGAGCCCCTGGAGCCTTATCTTGCTGAAGTGCACCATGTGGCTTGGCACAATTAGTGGGCCAATGTGGAGACTGCGGCACACCAGGCACTGGAGGGGGAAACAGTCCATGTCCTCCACAGTCTGACCCCTGTTGAACAGCAGCTGTCAGAAGGGGCCATGAGAAGGCAGATAGCAAGTCAGTAGAGGCAAGACAGCGATTACTCACTCCACCCAGTGCCTTACAGGAGGAGCTGGTTCTCCATGCCATTGTCAAGGCACTGTCACCAGAGCAGCTACGCCAGCATGTCTAGCTGTGGGTGCCAGCTACACTTGCTGATGCCCTAGCGAAAGCAGAGAAAGGCAATCCTGTCCCTACCCACAAAATTACTGTGAGCACCAGCCAGTGCTGCCTGCTGAGAGACCACGGCAGATCTGGCGCACCACGCTATCGCTCTGGAGAGATAACAAATTGCACAAAATTCCTCCATCCTGGCCTCTTGGCACAGCTGCCAGAAAATTTTGAGCAGGTGGCACAGTGAGGGAGTTGTTGCCCCTACTCCTAGGCCACAAGCATTGTCTTTACTTGGACTGTGGAGGGTAGAGATGGGCAACAATGTATGCTACTAATAAGGAATATTATATAGAATATACCCTTTAGATAATCCAGGCACAGTCATGGATTGGGCCAGGCCATGCTATGACTACAGGGTGCTCTTCTCGCACTCTACACTAGGGGGGCACACTTCACTGCAGGATGCTCTTATCACACCACACAAGGGGGACACACTATTACTATAGGGGGCTATTGTCCCACAGCACACTAGGAGGAGTTACTGTCACTACTGCAGGCTTCCGCTGCTTCTATGAAATTGCGTTGTTTGAGTACTCATTAAGGTTTAACAGTTTAACTCATTTATACTGTTCAGTGAAAATGTTCAAGTAAAATATGTTCTTCAACGGCAAGGGTGGGCAATCTTATCCAGAAACGGTTGCTGTGTGTGCAGGTTTTCTCTGCAACTCCCTAATTAGATTACTAATCAGAAGACTGATTGGTTGAAGAGTCCTCACACTGTATGTAGAAGCAACATCCTCCAATTTTGAAGCACGGTGTTTCTGTTTGAGGTAAGACTTCCTGTCCCCCAGCAGATGGCTCTCCCACCACAACACAAGGTGTCAAACAGCATTTTTTGCAGGGCACAGTGCAGTATAAAGCAGGAGGTGGTGAAAATCACCAAGAGAACAAAAATGAAGGAAGGAAGAAATTAATGTATTCAATAACTAATTACAAAGTTGAGTGTAATCAAAGCAATACATTTAGTTTTCTGTTGTTCTTGTTGTTTGCTCCAAATCACAAGTGCACACAGCCACTTTCTTATGCAAGCAATTAGAATATGAATTTTAACATTAAAAGTAGTGGACATATACAGTACTGTACAAAACTCTTAGGCAGTCCAAATAAATGTTTAAAGCTGTTTATCTGGGTAGCAAGTGTACTTTGGCTTAGAACAAAAAACACAATTTAACATTAGAACATGTGCAAAGTAAGAGTAACACAATAAAACAAGTAATAATTTCTTCTAAAAAGTTACTGATATCTAGTTGGATGGCTAGATGAACACCGCTTCAGGTCCCAAACTTCTCCTCAGGGGCACCTCAGCCGTTCCATGAGTTTGTCAAATTTCACCAACAGCTCAATAGAGGTTCTGAAATGGCTAAGCTGACACACTTTGACAAGCATAATATCATAGTTTTACACCAACACAAGGATAATCTAAACATCATTTTCTTTGCCTGCCTAAGACTTTTGCACAGTAGTGTATCTTTATGTATGTTCATAGGCACAAGCTGTATGCAGGTCAGTTTGCCTGTTTAGCTCCTCCCCTTTGCACACTACAGCTCCCACGCTACCATATGCCTTTGCTGCAAACTTCCTGTTGGTTCTGTAACTGCAAGGCTTCTCTTTTATTAGTAAAGACATGCAAGCACCAACAGGTACCCAGTGAAGTAAACTGTCTTTCTCAACCAAGCGTGGAGTAACAGTCACAAGCAGAAGCATATAATCCTATAGGTGCACAAAAACAAGTAGAGATCTGTAGGCAAACAGACAAACTGCTCATAACTGCGGTCAGGAAAGAGGAAGTTGAGTGTGCAGCTAAAACTTGCAGAACATCCGCCAGGCAGTGAAAGACAGACAGAGCAGAGGAGCACAGAAAGAGCACAAAGACAAGCAGTGGGAGCAACGGAGTCTCCTTTTGACCCGAGATGGACCTGTGGAGGCAGTGTGCAGCATGGCTCATTCAATGCCGGGTCCTGCCTGAAAAGCACCGGGTCACCTGTGAGAGTGCCCAGGTGTGCGAGCTGGTCCACGCACTGCGGGATGGTGTTCTCCTCTGTCAACTGCTCAACAACTTGCGTCCGCAGTCCATCAACCTGAGGGACATCAATTTGCGACCACAAATGTCACAGGTGAGCTACTTCACCCATTTCCAGCCTGTCCATGTCACATCTATGTGTCACATTGTGTGCATCCATTATTACACACAGCCTCCTTCATTTTCACTCACAGGCTCTAGCCCAATTATATTGTTTGCAAATTTTCACATTTGCTGGGATCTTCCACCCCAACCCTTGCAATGCGAAGGGGTAACTGTATACACAAACAGGCATGCACTCTTGCAAACATAGGTGCATAGCTGGTGTGTGGTGTAACAGGCATGTGGGAAGGCTTGTAGGTAGCTCATGTGTTGGTGTTTGGTAAATGTGCCAGTTTCATATGTGTGGGCCAGTGGCTGTGTATTAGTACTAGGTATTGGACAGGCAGGAGTTCTGTGGGGAGCCTGTATAAGATTTGAGCCCTGCCCTGTATGTCTTTGTCACATTCAGGAGCATTTTATGAGGCCTTGGCTCATTCAAATGTCATGTTTTGGCAGCCGTGTTCATATCCTGTACAGCCCGAAACCATATTTGAGACATTCATGCATCTCCTATTTGACTGATCCTTGCAGCTACATATATTTGTACAGAAATCTGTATTCTTGCAATATTTATTACAACAGCAAACAGCCTATGTTACAAACAAGCAAACTAACAATTAAATAATTTAATACAGGATCAAAGTATTTCAGCGGATCAAAGATTCAAGAATAAAGATTGAATAACGTGATTTGTTGTATTTTTTCAGAGCAGTTATGCTTTCTATGAAATGTGTGCATAAATATGGTGATACCATTGTGTTTAACAAATAATACCAATGTGATGGTCATTGTCATGCATACATATATACAACCATATCAATTGCTTAGGCAGGCTGTATATAAAGCTCAGTATGCTGATTACCTTGCTTGTTGTGACATTCAGTGACTTGTATCTAAATCTCAGTATGCTGATAGGATTCCTTGTTGTGACATTCAGTGACTTGTAACTAAATCTTGGTATGCTGATTGGATTCCAATCTGTATCAGGGTCTGACTCTGGCAGACTATAACTGCAACAGCATGTTTATCTTGCATCCAATCAGACTGGTGGACTCACTTGTGGTCAAGGTTCATGACATCATGGAGATAGAAGAGATAGTTAAAATGCCTTTGAGGGAGATAGTGTGGGGACGTGGGGAGAATGAAGAACAGAGAGGTCGAGAGAGCTGGGTGACCATAGGTCAGAGACGTAAGAAAGGGTGTACACACTTTTCAGGTGTTGGATGAGACTGGGGAGGCAGATGGGCCCATGGACACTGAGGAGCCCCCTCCCTCCAGAAAGATGGAGGTTGTGGTAGTGGGGGATTCAATTATTAGAGGTATAGAAAGTTATGTGTTATGTGATAGAGGGTTCTGTACGGTGTCTTGCCTGCCTGGTGCCCAGGTAGGGAACCTTCAGTGCACAGGCTTTTGGCCCCAGCTGGGGTGGATCCAGTAGTCTTCATGCATGTTGGCATCAACAACATAGGCAAGAGTAGGAGGGCTGTTCTGCAGGACCTTCTGGAACAGGTGGGACCTGTTCAAACCAGAACTAGTGTATTGGGGAGGCATATGTGTAGAATATTTAAGGACTGTCTAAACTAGGGAATGGTGGGGGCAGGGAGGTTAGTTAAGAATGTAGGAGGGGGGAGATGGAAAGCCCCAAATAATTATGAAAGTGGGCACTGTAAAAGGCCTACTCTTTGCTGTGTATAAACACAAGGAGTAGTAGAAACAAAATTCATGACATAAAGGCTTTTATTTCATCAGACTCTTATAATAATAATTAACAGTTTCATTGATCCCTGTGGGGAAATTGTCTTTACACCTCCCTCAACTTGCTCTTTGTACAGTAAGTTCTCCACAAAGGGCAGCCACCCATAGCAGCACCTAGGTAGCTGCTGTAAGGGCCTTGCTCAAGGACCCACAGACATGCTGAGGCTGAGTTTGAACCAGCAACCTTGTGAATACCGGTACACAGGCTTAGCCTACTGAGTCACACGTGGCCCCTAACACTCTGTCACTAACAGAAACATGGTTGAGTGACAATGATGGAGAAGAATATATTAATGGTTACACATTGTTTCATAGAGACCGAATAAGGAGGTGGTGTTACAGCATATGTAAAAGAAAACTTGCAGGCAAGGGAGCTCACTGATAAAAAAAAGTACAGAAGCTGTATGGGTAAAACTAGATGCTAAAATCACAAATTCTAAAAACTCAAGTTGGTGTTTGCTGTAGAGCACCTAATGTAGTTGCAGAGGAAAGCAAAATGTTATACAATGAGATCAGGATTATGAACAATAAAAATCATGTTGTAGTTATGGGTGATTTTAATTTACCTGGGATACAGTGGGACATAATCTCTGGCTCTACTAAATGAGATGGTACAGGTTTGCTTTTCTACTTAGTTTGTTAAAACCCCTAACAGGGGAGAAGCCATTCACGATCTTGTTTTCTCTAATAACCAGGATAGGATGGAAAACTAAAGGTTTTAGGTCCACTTGACAATAGTGATCATAACATGGTTAAATTTGAGGTTAATTTTAGTGTCTGAAGAGCAAATTCCAAAACAAAAGTATACAATGTTAGGAAGGCTAACTTTAATGGTATGAGACTGAAACTAGAAACTGTAAACTGGGTGGAGTTAAAAACAAAATTGTTGAAGAGGCATGGGAATTTTTTAAAAGCTCATTATTGCAAGTGCAAGAGGACTTCATACCTGTTTCCAGCAAAACTAAATCTAGGAAACTGCAACCAAGGTGGTTTACTACGGAAATTAAGACTATAGTCAGGAGGAAAAAAGCTCTGTTCCATAAATGGAAATTAACTAATGATGTTAAAATAAAGCAGGAGTATCTAAGTCTAAAGGTTGAGTTAAAAAATAATATTAGACTCGATAAAAGGAATGTCAAAAGGAAAGTTACATTAAAGGCTAAGAGTAACATTAAAAGATTCTTCCAATATTTTAACTCCAAAAGAACTCTAAAAGCTGAAATCACTAATCTGTTGGATAGTAAGGGTCTTATAATTGAAAATGAAACTGATATAGTTAATGAGTTTAATGATTGTTTTGCATGGGTATTCATTACAGAGGACACAGGTAACATACAGACTCATTAATAATCCAGTGTTGTCCATGACCAATATACATATAACTGAAGCTGGTTCAAAATAAATAAATAAATTGCAGGGCCCTGATGGCATCTTACCTATAGTTTTAAAACAGACAAGGGACATTATTAGCCAACCTTTAACTTTACTATTTCAGAAATCGTTATCTGCGGGTGTGGTTCCTTCTGACTGGAAGCATGGTAATATAATGCCTATATTCAAAAAAGGGGATAGAAGTGATCCATCAAACTATAGGCTAATTAGTTTAACTTGCATAGCTGGAAAAGTAATGGAAGCTATAATCCAAGTGAAAATGGTAGATTACCTGGATTCAAATAACATTCTGAGGGATAGTCAACATGGATTTAGGAGAGGTAGATCCTGTTTAACTAATCTACTTGAGTTCTTTGAGGAAGCCATAAGACAAATTGACCACAAAAAGGCCTACAATGTGATCATGATTTACTAAGTTTTCCAGATACCTTTTGATGTTGCCCCCACAAGCAGCAGGGATTTTAGGAACTGTAGCAGCTTGGATTTAAAACTGGTTAACAGACTGGAAGCAGCAGGTAGTTATTAGAGGCACAATGTCACAGTGGGCCGGCGTTCATAGTGGGATACTGCAGGGTTCAATTTTAGGACCACTGTTATTCCTAATTTACATTAATGATATTGACACCAATGAATAGAGTAAACTGGTTAAATTTGCAGATGAGGCTATAGTGCGATCCTGATTTAATTAGTGACTGGGCTGATACCTGACAGATGAAATTTAATTGAGAGAAATGTAAAGTAATCCATGCAGGGAGCGGAAATATAAAGTACAGTCATTTTATGGGTTCCACTGAAATAAAGGTAGCTAATTATGAGAAAGACCTCGGTGTGTATGTTGATGCTTCCATGTCCCACTCTTGCCAGTGTAGGGAAGCGATTAAAAAGGCTAATAGAATGCTGGGTTACACCTCTAGGTGTGTGTAATTTAAGTCAAGATTACACAATTCCTTGGTAAGACCCAACCCAGAATATTGTGTGCAGGTTTGGTCACCTACTCCTTAAAAAGGACATTGCTGCCTTAGAAAGGGTTCAACGTAGGGCTACAAGAATGGTTCCTGGTCTTAGAGAAATGTCCTATGAGGAGAGGTTAGCTGAGCTGAATCTGTTCAGCCTCAAGCAAAGGAGACTAGGATGGGACATGATCCAGGTATGTAATATTCTAACAGGTCTGGATGCTGTTCAACCAAATAGTTACTTCAATGTTAGTTCAAATACAAGAACTCAATGCCATAGGTGGAAATTAGCAGGAGAATATTTTAAACTGGATTTGAGAAAGCTTTTATTTACACAGCATGTAGTTAGAGTATGGAATAGTCTTCCTGTTAGTGTAGTGCAAGCTAAAACCCCGGGTTCCTTTAAATCAGAGCTAGATAAGATTTTGATAACTCTGAGCTATTGGTTGAGTTCTCCCCAAACGAACTTGATGGGCCAAATGGCCTCCTCTTGTTTGTAAAAAGCTCAAGCAACACTTCCTGGATAATTTACATACAGATTTCCATACAAAATGTTCATACTGCCCTTGTATCTCACTGAATCTTATATGAAAATCATGTCATTTGAATTCTCATGTCTTCTGTTTCATGAATACCTGATAGTCTATATATTAATGTACCAGGGAACTCTCTAATGGGAAAAAAAAAGATTTTCCCCTCTTTGAGCCTGTGGAGAAAGATATCTGGTGAGATATTCCATCTGTAGAGCTTTTGAATAGAGTGTTTGCAGTGGTATTCTTAGTAGAAGAAAACATTGGACTTCAGTATATTGGTCATCGATCAATGTAGACCTTGTAGATCTCCTGAAGTAGCAGAGGATCTCACTGCTAACCACCTGCTAACCACCATGTCCTGTTGGTCACAACAGAATAAATACAGAGGAAGGATACTCCACAGCTCCATACCAAACTGTGTGAAAATGTGCGTCACTCACAAGCCTGCTCTGGTCAAAATGACCATTGCTGTGTAATGGGATTATCCAGTGAACTAAAATCACTGTGACTCACCACTGTCTGATAATTTGAAGTTCCTCTTTTAACAAAAAAAATCCAAGTTTACACTGTTATCCTTCAAATGAAAGCTGTCTATTCACAAATTATGACTGACTGGCAGGTAGCTATGAAAATGCAGTCTCTCTGGTGTCTGTGATTTACTACTGGACAGCACTGCACACTGACAGAATCACACTACAGGCTCTGATTCTCCGAATCTCACGTTACACAGTGATTGCCCAATTCTGTTTCCAAACAGCTCTCCCCTGTTCCTGTTAACCAAGCTATCTGCTGTGCGACTGCACTTTATACAGAACTGCCCAGCCTGCTTAAAACAGCGGGAGAAGGTTTCTGATTCTTTTCACAGAAATGGTAATTTCCCAGGGTACAGATATTTTTGATGGTCTTTTTTCATACTAGCAATGTCATAGTTACATTTTTCTCCATTTAGCAGATGCTTTTATGTGCATTTCAGAAAGCAGGGTTGAGAGCTTTGGTGAAGGATCCAGCAGTGACATGACTCTGCAACTCTATGACCATCCAGTTACAGGCACCTCTTCTAACCTCCTGCTATATTTACTATATATACTATATTACTTAATTAGTTGTAACTTTATTAGCATTGTCATGTGATCTTTCCCATCAGACATACACTGCCATCTGTAATAATGCTGTAATTTCTACATGGTGAAAACAAAATGTATGCAAATACCTTTAAATTAAAGCCTATAATGTTCACTTTAATCATTTTTGAATTGTTTGATTAGAAATTTTAAACTGTGCAGTACAGAGGCAAATCAAAGAATATTGTGTCTTTGTCCCAAATGTTTTGGAGGGCACTTTTTTTAGTTATGACCTGCAAAGATTGTTTCTTTGTAATTACTAATTTTCTCACTTGGAAGTCATTTGGATAAAAGTGTTTGCTAAATAAAGTAAAATGTAAAATGCAAAGATCATGAGACTTTTGGCTGATCCTAAGCAGGGCCACTGACTTGTGATGGGAGTTTGCCATGCCAGATCATAGAGTGTGACATTCTCTGTGATACGGACAAGCATCCAACTCAGAAGGAGGAACTGGACAGCAGAAGTGGAAAGTTCAGGTTCAGAAAGTACAAATCCAGACCAAGATTTTGTTTCAACCAACCAGTTAAGTATAAAGAGTCATTCACAGAGTGCTCAACTAGTTGGTTGAAACAAAATTGTGTTCTGAACCCGAACTTTCCACCACTGCTGGACAATTGATTATTAAGTAATTGAAGTCACTTCTGAAGAGGAAGTAATTTTTAAGGACTTCTTTGATATTATCTGATCAATACAGCCATTATTCTGTGTGTATATTTTTAATTATATAATTTTTATTATATAAGATTCAAGATGGTGGCACGCATAGATGCAGTGGCTTCATGGTCTCCCAATAGGTGTTCTTTTATTTTAATAACATTTTTAATACTGACTATTCCTGTCCTACAAACAAAGGTGAACATATACTATAGTCGCCAGAGGCTTTTACAGATCGGCTCGAACTGTACAGATCAGTATTATAACTTGGAAGCAAAGATACTCAGATCACCAGGACTTGCACTGACTCCTACCCCTGGAGGGAGATTATGCAGATGGTGCAGGGAGAGGAAGCAGAAGAGGGGCAACGCACGGGTTTGCTAGCTAGGCTAAAAGCTGCTCTGCATAGAACCCCTCTTCCTAGTGCTCTTCTTGTGAATGCTACATCACTCACTAACAACGTGGATGAGCTCCGACTGGATATTGCAACACATAAAACTATAAGGCACTGTTGCCTTTTTTTGGAGATTTTCCAGCATACTGGATACTGTCAAACTAGTCTCAGGTAAGAAAAAGGGAGAAGGACTCTGTATCTACATTAATAATGCTTGGTGCACCAAAACAACCGTAATCAATAAGTTATGTTCATCGGACTTGGAATATCTTATGCTAAGATGCTGAGCATTCTTCCTGCCCAGAGAACATTCAGTTGTTATTGTTATGGCAGTGCACATACTGTGCCAGGCTAGTATTAAGCTAGCACTTAAGCAGCTATATGATGCTATCAGTAAACAGAACACACACCCTGACAGAGTTTTCATCATTGCCAGGGATATCAATCAAGTGAATCTTAAGAATATACTTTCGAGATTCTATCAACATGAGAGCTCCAAAACAAGAGGGAAAACATACTGGATCATGTTTATACAAACATAAAAGATGCTTTCAAGGTCATACCATGCCCCCACCTTGGACATTCTAACAATCTTACTCTGTTTCTTGTCCCTGCACCCAAAGCCCTTGTTAAGTGCTAACTAGGAGGACTGTCAAAGTTTGGCCTGAGATTGGCATCTCCCAACTGCCAGACTGCTTCAAACATACAGGTCAGGTTGGGGAGCATGTGCTGATGCAGTGCGTTGCTGCACCCACCACATGGCGAAACTTCGGAAATGGCGATCTATCTGCTGCAGCCAGGTGTTATGTGGGCATCCCCTTAGCCTGGTACAGCCCCTCGAGTCCTCAGCAACAAGGATCCTGTGAGCCGGGTCATCCTCAGGGAAATCACAAGACTGTAGTGCCGTAACTGATGCTCCCTCACAATGTAGGTAATGTGCCTCATTCAGGACTCCTCTAGCAACTGCTCATTTGACACAAACCAACTATTGATGGCTGTGCCTAAGATGTCATTAAAGACCTAGATTTTGGTTTTTATCCTGGGACACTCGCAAACCCAGATACCCAGACTTCTTGCTCAGTCTCTCAAGAGCCCTGATCACAGCCTTCATTGACTCTGCAAAGATCACAGCATCACTGGCAAAGTCAAGATCAGTAAATCTTTCTTCATCAACAGATGCCCCACAACTGCTGGACCCCACAACCCTGCCCAACACTCAGTCACTAGACCACAGATGATGTGTCACCTCCTCACAGATGCGTCTAACAAACAACTCCTTATCTGCCCTCAGACCCATCACAGCCGTCCTCCACAGTTACCAGTACAGACTGGAGTTGACACCAAGTTATGCACTGCGACTCCTTGCGATAATATCCAGGTCTCCCACATCACATTACAGTTGGCAGTCGCACCTAAACAGCTTGATCTTGGAGTCAGGCCAAGTCCAGCCTCATTCTCATAGTAGGTGATAGCCTCCTGGATCTAAACTGAATCTTAAGAGTGGCAACAACAAGTCTGTAGATAGAATTCACAAACTGGGCACTTCTGTAGACTCTGCAGTTCTGCAGGAGCATCCAGTGTCTGCCCATGAGGATCTTCTTTGCCATACCATCAGTATTGGAGTAACAAGTTCAACGATGAGGCTAAGGGCATCCACCTACAGAGATCAGGCCACTCTCAAGTTTGTGTACCTCACAGAGTACCACCACCGAAATGCTGAGTTTACGAAGCTCCCCTGACAGCAGAGGAAGATGGTCATCTTGCTGGAGAGACAAGATGTTCCATGTGCCTACCCAGATGGGCTGCCTCAAATTGGGACATAAGTGCGGCCATGCAGCAGGCGATGCCACAGCATCACACCAGCCCCGATCCCCAACAGGCCTGACCCTAATAGCTCTCCGACAGTTTCGACTCTACCAGGGATGAAGCTCCTGAAGACTTTCCCTCATTCCCTTCAAGATGTGTGCAGCCTTCTTGTCGCCAGCTGCAGCAGAGCTACTCCTGCAGAAAGACCAAAGAAATCATTGAGGACTTTAGGAATGCTAAAAAGATCAATCACAATCAAGTAAGAATTAAAGCACAGGCTGTGGAAAGATTATCCAGCTTCAAGTTTATGGGAGTCACCATCACAGAGGACCTCCCCTGGGCTGGCACCTTATTAATGCACCTTTGGGGTTGTCATAAACATAATTTTGTTGAGTTACACAATGGCAATAATTTGCTTGAATCTTGAATGTGTGTGTGTGTGTGTTCTTTGGTTGATAGGATTATTAAATATTTTGATATTTGTCAAATTACTCCATAGAACATACCATAGTAATTGATGTTCAAAAAACTGCATATACAGTATTCCTAATAAAACTGGTTCTTGACATTACGCAATTAACTTAATCACTCAATTAAATAGTGGGGATTTAGACTCACATAACCTTTGCTTTCTGCACTGTGAGAGTGAGCAATTAAAATAAACCAGAAACCTTCAGAAAAGGCAGTAGTCCCTGACTAAATGTATTTCTCAGGTGAGGGATCATTTGAGGGATCTTCTAATTTCTTATCCTGATCAGGATCATGGGAGGGCTCCCAGCCTTCATTTATATGCATTCCATAGAAACCAGGCACATATCCAAGCAAACTGTCACAAAGTCTTTTACACAGCTGAGGATAATTCTAAAAAAGTCTTTCTAAGGAAGTCCACACTACTTTTACTTTTTACTTTAGTTTTGTCTTGTCTGTTCCCTCTGAAGTCTCGGCCGCCACCCCTGAACATTAGTTTCCTAGCCACAGTTTCTGCTGTGCTGTTCCTCACTGAGCACATATTTATCGCTCTGCTGGTTTCTTGATACTGTCCTTGTTGATGTATCATCCATCAGCAAATGGCCATAGCAATGCCTCATGTGCCTGTGCCCACCACAAATGACTAAAGCATGTTTTTAGGACCTGTTGAGATCTTCCTTACGACTTCTCTTCTCCTGTTCTAATGAGCATAGAACACTACTCACAGAAATAGAGCTCATATCCAAGATTACATTGACCCTAGTAACTCCCAGGTGAATTCCAGCTTCATACTAATATCCATTCTAGCATAGACATGGATATTCCGCTGACATTTCTTGCCATCCACAGTTCCTTTGCCTGAAGAACATCAGGACTTTCCTGAATGCCTGCCAGGAATCCTTTGGGCTGAAGAAGAATGAGCTCTTTGAAGCTTTTGACCTGTTTGATGTGCGGGACTTTGCTAAGGTAAGACTACATGCTCTGCATATCTAATAAATGTGTGCCTGCGAATTTGTATTACACCATTCAGTATTCTAGGATATATTTTGATATAGTGTCTAGAACAGGGGTGGGGAGCCTGTTCCATGGAGGGCCGATGTGGGTGCAGGTTTTTGGGATGACCTCTCAATCAGCCAATAATAAAGCAGTGGTTCTCAACTCCAGTCCTGGGGACCCACTGTTATTGGCTGATTGCGAAGCCATCCCAAACAAACCTTCACCCACACCAGCCCTCCATGGATCAGGCTCCCTACCCCTGGTCTAGAACATACACACATCCATTCAGCATTTTATAATTCTAACAGGGAAACAAAACTCACAAAAAGAGGAAGTTACAGGCAAGTTTTGAATAGCTATTTTGGTGATTGGAAGTGGGTGTTTGCAGAGATCTTTTCAGTAGAAGAAAACATTGGACTTCCGTATATTGGACATGGATCAATGCATACCTTGTAGATCTCCAGAAGTAACAGAAGATCTCACTGCCTTCATCACCAGCCTTACAGACTTTCAAATATAGCCTATCACCATCTTTGGCTAAATGCAAATAAAGCAGATGACACACCCTGTGGGTGGCATGGTGGTTAGCACTGTTGCCTCACAGCTAGAAGGTTCTGGGTCACCCAGGGTGCCTTTCTGTGTGGAGTTTGCATGTTCTCCCTGTGCGTGTGTGGGTTTTCTCCGGGTGCTTTGGTTTTTTCCCATAGTCCAAAGACATGCAGTTTAGGTCAACTGGCTACTCTAAATTGCCCATAGATGTGAATGTGTGTGTGGCTGTTTGTCTGTGTTGGCCCTGTGGTGGACTGACGATCTGGCCAGGGTGTACCCCGCCTCTCGCCTGAAGATGCTGGGATTGGCTAGAGCTTCCCCGCAACTCCGATGGATTAAGCGGTATAGATAATGGATGGATGGATGCACACACCCTGTTGGGAAAGTTTGCTTGTTCTGAACTTCATTTCCCCATGACCAGTAATCCAAGAAAAGAAACTGCTTTAGTGCTCGGTGCAGATTGCCTTAAGGTAAAGTATGTAGTAAAATATACTTCCAGAATAATCAAAACATCGTAAAACAACAAACATCCATCACCAGTGAAAACCACAACACAGGGACTGATATAATGTTATAATGATAATGATATAATACATTATACGCATG
>JAODJW010000094.1:80028-131255 GCA_026777045.1 Hyperopisus bebe
AGAATGTGTCGTTATTCGATGTGCAGTTATGTGGGATCAACAATATACAGAAAGGAATACAGTCCGCTATGCAACTGTGGTCAGGTTAAGCTGTTTAAAGATGGACAGATGCATGATTAGACTCCAATGTTCTACCTGCCAGGTTTGCTGGCAACATGGACCGCACTGCAGCCAAGAATTTGCTGATGTCTCGTTCTGATGGAACCTACTTGGTCCGACAAAAGGACGGAGGAGAGTTTGCCATCAGTATCAAGTGAGTCATGTGTCCCAGGACCTGGAGCTTCATGGTGCTCATCAGAGCTGAAAGTCTCATACGAGCCTGCTTGATGTACCAGCTTTCATACTTGGTCTTCTCTGTCTGTGCAGATTCAAGGTGGAAATCAAACACATCAAGATAACATCAACAGAGGGGCTATACCGCATCAACGAGAAGAAGGCCTTCAAAGGCCTGATTGTATGTGTGCTATCCTGCTCTCTTTCTCTGCTATTGGTGGCTACATTCATTGGTAACACTAAGTCATTAGCAAAGCATGGTGGAATCTGTACCATGTTGGAAAATGTAGTTGCTTCAAAGTTACGGCTATTTTCAGCAAAACAGGGATACCACCAGTCCTAAACCTTGCCGTAACTCTAACCTGGGCTTCAGCCTGCTTTTTGTAATGCAGCCATTTTTTTATATTTCCGCTACAGGACCTGGTGCAGTTTTATCAGCAAAATACACTCAGGGAGTGCTTCAAGGGCCTGGACACTACCCTGCAGTTCCCTTATAAGGAACCAGAAAAGAACACTACCCCACCCACCCCTGGTGAGACACTACTCTATATCAACCCCCTCATACCCCAAATTCAAACTACAGTGCACAGGAATGTGCACTGTTATGGTTAGCCTGATTTATTGAAATATTTTCAGATTTACAGTTTCACTTAATATCACCTTACCTGTTGAAAAACTTCTGTAGATTTCAGAAATGAGAGGACTGTATTACTATGGTCACACACTGTGGTCTGTGTCCCAGTTGGAAGTGGCTTTGCAAGAGGATAATGTCTCCCAGACACTGCAGGGATTCAAGTTGTGTTTTCTCCTCTCTCCACCAGAGGGCAGTGTGCGTTACTTTGGTACGGCCAGAGCACGGTATGACTTTTCTGCCCGTGACCGCACAGAGCTCTCATTGAGAGAGGGAGACACGATAAAAATCATATCCAAAAAGGCCAGCAACGGGTGGTGGAAAGGCGAAGTCTATGGCCGGGTAAGGCTTCCCCAGCTGCCCTTCTCTTCTGCTTACTACTACACAGCATTTCTTAAATTCAGAGGTTTTCAGTCTACAGCACAGAGCGGTAGTAGTGGGCACTGTTGGGGAATTTACTTTAAAAAGTAAGGCATTACAGATAAATAATTACTTATCTCAAACTGTAATCATATTACTGATTACTTTCAGAAAACAATCATATTACTAATTACACTTTACTCTTAATTACAAAGTAAAAGATGTCTTTTTACCATCCTTTTTTTTTATAATAATTGAATGCCATTCCAAAAAGCACAGGCAGGATAATATTTTTGTGTTTATTTTTTACTGAAATGTACTATAAATATATATTTAAAATGTACATAACGTGTAACACTAGTAACATAATTATAATCAAGGTAGTAAATGTAACGTGATTACAAAAACTGAAATTGTAATCCATTACACTACTGTTACAGAGAAAAGTAGATTATAGTAATACCTTACCATCAGCATTGGTAGAGGGTTTGCACAAATGTTTTGCAAACTGACATAGAAAATACTACAGGGGATTCCCCCAGGTGGAGTGAATATACCACAGGGGATACCCCCAGGTGGAGTGAATATACCACAGGGGATTCCCCAAGGTGGAGTGAAAAAAAATGAAAGGGAAAGCTGTGTGCATATCCTTCCTAACTCTTTGGAGCGTTATCTTTTGGGGTCCCAGACACAAGTGCCAACCATAGCCCGCCATGTGCTTTCACATGCATGCCTGATTGGTAGGGGGTGCCAAGCTCTATGGAGTATTTTCTTTTGGGGTCCCAGATATAAAAAACTGGAAAACTTCCTTTTTAAGTCATATAAAAGTATATAATGTATAACAATAGGGGTAATTCAGTGCACTGACACTCTTCAATAGAAAAACATTTCTAAATTATTTGCTGTTAAATGAGGCACCATTAATTAGGGCTGCACCTAGATGATTATTTTTTTTATTAATTGGCTAATCTAATGACTAATTTGCTAAATACCTAATACAAAAAGGTAAGTTTCTATGAATGTTATGTCTATAAAAATCTATGAACACATTCATAAATCATTATAAACATTGCTATAAAGTATATTCATGAAAAGGCATAACATATTATAGCCATGTTTATTATGCATTATGAATTCTTTATGAAGCTCTCATTGCACTACAGATACGTTCATAATGCAGTACAAAGCATCCTTAATGCTTATACCAACCATTATAATGCATTAGGAATTGTGTATTATAGAGCTTTTGAAATATTATAATCAACATTATAATTCCTTATGATGTGATGCTTTAATTCTTATACCATTATAATGCATTATGAAAGTATGAATAATGCATTATAAATGACAGCTTTAAGTATTACCATAAAATCATTACTCTATTAAAATAATCTAATAATTAAATACCACAAAGGAAGCATTAAACACTTACCCCCAGAATGCCAACATTTTATTGTTTAATAAAGTGCAGCAAGGTAGGTAAACTAACAATCTTTCCAAATAAATTAAAATAGTCAATTCCAGTTCAGGAATAAAGGGCTGGTAGCAAGAGTAGTGTAATTTAACTGAAGTGATGCAGTTCAAGCAACAATGAAGATATAAAGTAACAAATATCACTTCCAAGTAAAATGTCAAAAAACTAAAAAACTGAAAAAGTGCTAGAACCAGTCTTTTAAATTGCTGGAGGACACTTTAATTGAAAGCTGTAGTAATGTGCATGCTAGCTGTTGGTGCATAAATACACATGTGCTGATCCCCATAACCTTTACCAGTGTAACAGGATAAGCAGTAAGTAGATAGATGGATGGATTTTCATGGAACTTTGCATCTTTTTCTTTCTTAGATTGGACTGTTTCCTGCTAATTATGTAGAGGAGGACTATTCTGACTACTGCTAGCAAAAGCAGCCATGGGCTGCCACTGAAAACCTGAGAAAATTCCCCACAGCAGAGGGAACATGTTCTTGTGTCTATGTCTGCGCAGACCTCCAAACCCTCGCTGAGTCCAAGCCCAGACAGACCTCCAACCCCTCATTTAGTCCATGCCTGGGCAGACCTCCAACCCCTTATTTAGTCCATGCCTGGGCAGACCTCCAACCCCTCACTGAGTCCATGCCTACGCAGACCTCCAATCCCTCACAGAGTCCATGCCTGCGCAGACCTCCAACCCCTCACTGAGTCCATGCCTACGCAGACCTCCACTCCTCCACTCAGGATGCCTCAGCCATCTGCAGTTCTGCCTGTCTCCAGTTATATTCTGTGCCCAGTTAGCATTGGGGTAAAACAAAGATTACTAACTGTATGTTTTAATTAAAAAAACTGACAAAATGTATCACTGCCAAAAAAACTACATCTTAGCAACATTAGAGCAGATTCCCTCTGACAGGAAGGCTGTCAGCCTGTAGCTGCTGGACTGGAACGTCACCCAGGACTGTGTTCTGACAGAGGTCAACAAGCTGTCTTTCCTGAGAACGCTGTAAACTTTCTGAATGTACTCAATAGAACTGGGATTTCTTTGAACACCCGGCTGCCAATAAATGACCCCTATTTCTCAGCTTATCACAATATCAACAATACAAACATGTTCAAGCAATGCATACATGCTCAGCACAAACCATGCCTCTCCAGCGATACCTGACTTCACACTGTACGCAACACAAGTGAATCTGGGGTTCTTATATTCCTCTTGTGTTGGCTTGACGTTTCCTCACTTGTGACAGGTTATCAGTATGCCTAGGATCACAGGGCAGTTCTCTCAATGCATTGTCACAATTTATCTAGAAAACCACACACAGCAAGAAAATAATAACATTGCAAATGAAATGAGCATTAACCAGCAAACATTCAACACAGACTTTACATAAATACCCATTTTATTATCAGATTATATCAAAACAAAATGATTCATCCATAACAAAAAAAAAGTCTTCTAGGACAATTTGTTTCAGCAGTCATGGGAGACTAATGAGCTTTGCTTGTTTACCCTCTTCTACTGGTAGTATAGCTCCAGGTTCATTCCATCGTGGATTTCATCTGTGGAATACGAAGTTAAGGGCTGCCCATCTAAGAAAGGGGCTTAGGCTATTATTAGATGGCACTGGCCCTACCTTATAGCAATGATACACTCAATGTTAATTAATGAGGTAAGCCATTGCACCCCTGACTTGTATAAAAGCATTAGGAAAAGCAGAACTCAAGATGCCCATTCTATAAGACAACACTTAAGAGGAAGGATACAATCTCCCAGAGACACATGGTCCTTGAATATTGTGTACCTGTGATGATACAAAGCAGCTTTGAAATACTACCACCTGAACTCACACAGACATCTCATAATGCATTTCTCTCCGTAGCATAGATATGTCAAATGCAAAACTAAACATACTTGTCTTTTTCAAACCTTGAACATTCAGACTCAGTCCTCCTTCTCAGGGTAAGAAATTACTTTTGGCGTACTGTATCTAGATATTTCTGAATCATTACAATGCTTTTAGACAAATGCAACCACATACTATTTATTCAACTACTATATGAATAGTTTGCAAATTGAGTTACATAATATTTTGTATTTGTAAGAATACCTAAGGAAGGGCATAAATACATTTGCTATTTGTAATATCTGCTCTATGATTTTGCTCATACATCTAGGTTCTCCATTTTTTTCTGTACTTTGAAAATTGCCCATAATATGTGACTATAAGAGTCTATGCTACAAGGGCACCCCATCCAGGGTTATGGAAGACAGATGGATGTTTCTGCACCCAGAGCACTGTGCTGTCTTCCTCAGAGCAGATTTCCTGTTTGCAGTACAGGTGCACCTTGCCTTACGATGGTGTTATATTCTGATTAACCCATTGTAAGTGAAAAATATTAATAAGTTGAATATGAATGTTAAGTATATAAATAATGTCACTGAATAAGTAAATAAATAGTTACTGTAACTGAATACCAGAAATTAAAAAGTAAATAAATGAAAACAAGTTTATCTGGTTAAACACAGGGAAAAAAAACACCCTACAATAGGCTAGTTATAACACTGTACAAGATGTTTACCCTTGCGATCAATTCAGAGACCGGACAGCTGCGTGAATACCGTCATGAAAAAGTATCATACGGTGTACAGCTAGCCCAGCAACAGATTCAGAGTTGACTACAGAATATGCATTGCCATCACTCCATTGTGAAATGGAAATATTCTAATTTAAACCATCATAAAGCAAGGAGCATCTGTATTCCATCCCAGCCACAGAGGATGAAGGTCTCCTTACCATTTCTTCAGTACAATCTTGTCCCACCTGGTGCCAGTCTGGGCAGCTATCAGCTTCTTCAGATCTCCAATGGTATCCTCTGAGCTGGAGGTTCAAGCTAAGGTACATAACGGGATAACCCTCCAATACTGAGTGCAATGTGTACACAAATTTGAAATAAGCTCAACCACAATGGCCACAAAGATTACACATTCACATTCCCAATATTAAATAAAATATTCAATTAAAAAAACTATGCAAAACTTCATGGGCAAATATTCAGTCTTAACACAATTTAATTTAACAGTAATACAGCTCTCCAATACCCAGCGATTACGATGAACATGAGATACAAGAATCATTCCATGAGCTTTAGCCATTCTGAAATGACAAGGATACTTGCACTTCACCCGCACTTTCTTGCCCAGGCGGTCGTTGCAAACCACTTCAATCATTGTCAGGCTGGTAAAAATTAAAAAGATATGAAGACCATGCCATTTAGTGGCTAGCATCAGGTTTAAAGTATCTGAGCATGAGGTTAAACGTTTACTGTCACCGCAAGTAGTTCCCTATAACGTTAATAATGCGCTTGCATACATTTAAACGCAAACACGGTTTATGGATTTTATCTTCGTTTTGTAAGAAGCTACATATAAACATGTGTAACAAGCACGTATACTCACTGAAAATTTAACAGCTCACCTTATCACTTAGTCTCGTTCAACAAAATTACCCAGGTTTAAAGACACCCTTAACTGAACACAATCTGCCGAAAAGAAATACTTGCGCGACTATAGTTTTTTTTTTTTGCAAGAAACATGCAATCCAATAGTGTTATATGTAAGTGACGTCCCGTTATCCAATAAGACATTAGCTGACTTCAAAACAGGGAGGAACTTCTCGTGTATGAGCCTTTACATAAATGCCGTAAAACGAGATGGAGTGACGTGACAACTAGAACTGTCGTTACTTTCCGTATGGTGCTTCTTGAAAAAGAAAAATATGTTATTTTAATTTAAAATATTAATATGAATAAAATATTGAAATATAACTTTCAAACTAACGTGAATAACCAAAAACCTTATAAATCGTTTTAACAAATAAATTTAATACAGAGCATACTCGACAATTTCGAAAACACCAAAGCAGAAGCGGTGTATCGCTCCCTAGCGTCAGGAGTGGAGAAATAAGTGTGCGCGCGCGGAAATGCGAGAGGGTGTGTGCGCGCGGAGCCAGCACGCGGAGGCAACATGGCGGATGATGAGAAGCTGCCATCAGGGTGGGAGAAGCGGATGAGCCGCAGCTCAGGTATGCTGGACGCAAGTATTGCATGGCGTGTAGCTAACTCCCGAGGTCCTGGCATCTACAAGGATGGGTTGTATGAATATATTCAGTTTGGTGGGGAACGTGCATATTGAAGACAGCATTGCGTCAAAGTGAATAAGGGTGTAAACGCGATTTTTTTAAAGCTAGGTATCGCACGTGATCAGTGCTGATGATCATCATCTATATTGAAGGACTTGATACTGCAGTAATGGAATGTATACATCCATGCAGTAAATGTATCCAGGTCTCCAGGTATATTGCATATTAAGGAGAGCATTGCGTCAAAACAAAAATTAGGGTGTAAACGCAGGATTTTGAGTAGGGTACTGGGAATGATCTCTGCGTTACACTCTGATGATAGTCATCTGTAGTAACACACTCTGTGCTACACGTAAATGTGTATAAATCCAGCTAGATGGGCTTAACTAGATATGTATATAGTGCAACTGCAGCTACCTGCGCAGTTGCTAGCCTCAGCTTGCGACTTGGTCGGCGTGCTAGTTTTGGAGGTATACAGTAGTTAGGGTGCTGACAGGACCTGGGTGTTCTGGCGCCCTAGACGAGATTCTGCTGAGCGCCCAGTTCCCCATAGTAGCGGACAAATTTAGTCAATTCTTTCATATAAAAAACATTTCAGTGTCACAGTTGCTAACTAGTTAACTTGTCTGTTTCACAAGAAAAGTAGTGAAATATTAAAGCTAGTCTAAATAACTAATGTTACAGAATGCCACCATTTTTTCACTCGTTCTTTTGTGCTGCCTAATCAAATGGCAATCGCCTATATTGCCTATAGGGCTCGCCGGCTCTGGGTCCATATACATGGCCAAAATGTAATGTCACAATATTTCTGGTTAGGATCACGATCCACGATATACAATACCATTTTTTTTTATTGTTTACAAACGAACCAAAGTGGAATGTATGTAGTAATTTTATTAACAATTTAAACACTTAACAGCAATTCTATCCTTATAGGAACTTAAGAAAATGAAGGCATGTACAATGGTGTACATATAAAAGCATCCCATTAGAGCAAAAGTGCTTTTTAAATTTCTTTTAAATAAAGTTTAGAATCCAAATGAACCTTTATTACTTCAGTCATTAACTCTGCAATTTAAAACTCAGATTACAACAAATACAAAGTAGATAAATAAAATTGGTTGTTGCCACATGCCATACGAACAGTATCCTTGTGAAGCTCGCAAATGACATCAGGTTGGTCTTCTTTGGATTTTACAAATCCAAACCATTTTCACATAGTCGAAGTAAAACTGTTTTTTGGAACCAGTTATCAGACTTGCTGCATACTATTCAACAGCATAGGGGACCCGTCTATGGACCACGTGTTATGACACAAGTATAATATTTTTAGCATCTCAATGGCAAAGAGTTTTTTGTTTTGTTTTACTAAGCTAACTATTTACAAAAGTTATTTAGCTTTTGCTGCAACATATCAAGTTGTGATCAGATAATTGACAGAGATAATTGACAAAGAAGTTAGATATACAGTGGGTTGAAAAAGTATTCAGCCCCCTTTGGAAAGCCACCAAATTTCCATCTTGCATCATTACAACCTATAAAAATCACAAATGCAGAGTATCACAGTGAACTTCTATTTCTCTATGTGCATGTTTTGAAACAATTAGAGCTTGGTGAATTAAACAAATGCAAATTGACAGTCATGTTTTTAAAAATGCTGTTGAAAAAGTAATCGACCCCTTCACATGACACAGTCAATACTTGGTAGCTACATGCTTTTGCGGCAATAACTGCTTGAAATCACTTTGGATAGCCATCCACAAGCTTGGCACATCTGGATCGAGGCAATTTTCCCCATTCTTCCTTGCAGAACTGCTCCAACTGAGCTAGGTTTGAAGGCTTTATTTTGTGAACTGCAATTTTGAGATCACACCACATATTGTCAATTGGAATCAGATCCGGACTCTGGCTAGGCCATTGCAAAACCTTTTTGTCAAACCATGCTTTGGTTACTTTTGCACAGTATTTCAGGTCATTGTCCTGCTGAAAGTGGTAACGTCGTCCGAGTCCCAATTTGATGGGTGACGTTTGGAGGTTTTTTTCCAAAATCTGGATATACTTCTTCCTATCCATTCTTTATTCAATACGGACAAGGGACCCTTAGAGTAGCAGCCCCAAACGATGACGCTCCCCCACCATGCTTCATGGTAGGTACGGTGTTTGCCGGATCATTGGCAGTCCCTTCCATCCACCAGACTAACGTCTATGTTGAGGCCAAAAAGTTCAATTTTGCTCTCGTCAGACCAAAGTACATGACTCCAGAATGCAGGACTCTTGTCAGTATGTCTGTTAGCGAATGTTAATCGAGCTTTCAGATGACATTTTTTAGTAGTGGCTTTTTTTCTGGCAACTCTGTGCGAAACCTTCGATATTGTGGTCTTGTGCACATCCACTCCAGCTGCAGATACTGAGCTTTGCTGGGCACTGAGAGTCACCTTAGGATTTGCTCTTACTCTTGACATTTTCTTTGTTATTTTAACAGGGCGTCCTGACCTAGGCCAGGTCACTGTGCTTCCAGTTGTCTTCCACTTTCCTATGATGGCCTTCACAGTGGATACACTGAGGCTAAGGAGCTTGGCAATCATCTTGGCACCATTGTCATCTTTAAACTTTTTAATCACAGTGCTTCTCTAGTCATTAGACAGTTCCCTGGACTTGATTTTTGTCAGTTTTTGAGGTTTTACCAAATACTTGTACTGATTTCTCAGTTCTGTGTTCCTAAGAATTGGCCTGAATAATCACTTATGGACCAGTCAACAAGCTAGAGGATTAATTGATTGATTGTGTACACCTGTTTTTATTAACCTCATTGCATTGTTAACAATCATACAGCCTCCAGGCTATTAGGGGTATAATACTTATTCAGTGGTGGATTTCACTGATATGTTCTGTATTGTTGTTTGATTTTCAGGATTTTTTAGTGAAAATGTATTGTCCAAGAGGTTCTCATTTATATGTATAGGGGAAGATGGTGGCACAGGAGGTAGTGCTATCGTTTGGCAACCGCAGGGTTTCAGGTTCGAGCCCTGGTTCCTCCACGTGCACACTAGTCACATCAAAGGAGGTGTAATGTCATACAAGGCAAATTAAATAAAACACGTCGCACTGCAGCTTTTTTGCTGCTTCATACAAAAGATAATCTCCTATGGTTCTCATTTTCTGTGACGAATCTACAAGAAAAATAATTTATTCTGATTTAAGGGTTTTTGGGTATACAGAGTTTGTTGTTAGTGACATACAGACACTGCATACACAGTGAATCAGCAGTTACAATTAGGGCTTGGCAACATGCGATATATTAATATCGACATTGCATCTTATGCACTGGCCATTCTCAAGTTACAAGGACCATGATAGTCATCTGGATTGAGATCAAGCATTTTCATACCTTAATGCTGGCTGGACATAGCACAGTATATGGTATTTTCAAAAATATTCTTTTGTACTGTAGTTCCAGTATTAGAAATCTTGGCAATAAGATTTGCTGAGTGCAGAGCGTTTAAGTTTCAATAAAAATGTGTATACTCTGTCATCATAAACAAAGCTTAGTAAATTTTGCAATTTTAATGATTGAAAAGGAACAAGATTGTTTAGAATGTGTTAAAAAATCATTTTAAAGTTTACCTCTTACTTTTGCATGTGTTCTCTGAGCCAATTATAATCCTTTTCATTGTTGCTGTTTAAATCAGTCATAGATGGTTTTGTGAGAAAATTATTTGGAACTCCTTTTTTGCTTTATAAATATCTCAGTATTTTTTGCAAAAAAATAAAATTTTCCAATATCTTGCAGCTCTAGTAAAACACTAATAGTGTACAGAGTATAATATAGATGGTTTTATTTATTTTTTTCTTCTGATGGCTGTGTTCATTCATCTATGGACTGAAATGTTTTAGTGTTGATGCAGCTGAGTTTTAGCTAAGCACTACTTCAATTCATAATTGTTCAACAGTCATGATGCTTTTCCACCGTACCAGAAACTGTAAGATAGTATGGTAATTCCATACTTTCCCTATTCCAATGACTTCTGATCAAGTACTAGGGCCAAAAGTTCCAGTACCAAGTACCAAACTGGCTGGCGTACTTTTAATCAATTGATTATGCAAATAGCCTACCTCTGTAACACAATACCACCACCGTCTTGAAAAAGTTACAAACAGAAAAAAAGAAAGTTTTTTTAAAAAGTAATAATGGATGTGTGGACGAATGAAGAGATCCAGGCTTTAATTGTGATCTGGTCAGAAGAAGAGAGAGAATATCTGGATGGCATGACAAGAAAATTTAAAAAAAAAAAATGTATAATATACCAGGGCAGTACAGTATTGGAAAATGTTCCGATATTGCAGTGTGATTTTGTTGTAATAAATTTGCATAAGCAAAAATGAGAAATTATAAAGGAAAAAAACTTCAACAAATTTCTCACAAACCTATCAAGAAGTGATTTAAACAGCAAGGATGAAAATGATTACACAGGTCTACAAAAAAAAATCAGGTGCCAAGGTTTTTTGCATGTTGCATCAGTGCTAATGATCATCAGTGCTGATGATATTTGCATGTTGATCTATTGCTGTTGTTACTGCAGTGGTGAATATTTGCCCAGATCAAATCTGCCAGGTCCTTCCAAAGGAAGGGCATCATGGGAACGCCTGTCTGGTATTTAGCCAGAAATGGTTGAAATGCTCATGATAGGGCCATGAAAAAATGTAGTTTGGCCAGAAGAAGGGGATCCATTCGGGCTTCACAAATGCAGTCAAAAGATGCCACTGGGTTTTTCACTTTTTCTGACTTCACCAGGTCCACATATTTCACAAGAGGGCCAGACTTCCAATGCTCGTTCGACAGCTGGCAAATTTTCGAGCCACCAATGGCCACAGAAAGGTAGAGGGAATCTAGAGGATAATGTTGCAGCTGTGAAGTCCTCTCTTCTGGCTGGTTCAGAGTGGAAAAGAAAATATAGTGCTTTGAGCACTTTCTCCACCATCCACACTTCTTGAATGAGTTGTGAAGGGTATGTAGCCCACAACTTCCTACAATTACTAATGGTGTCCCAGCAAATTGTTCACCACAGTGTGAATGTCATCATTGGACGTATAGGAGTGATAGGAGTGAAAAGAAAACTTGTAAGCACTGCAATTTTAGTAATTGTTCTTTTCAAGATCATCTAGTATATGTTTAAGAAATCGTTTAAAGTTCACTGCCACTGCTTTTGCATGACCTCTGCATACACTCTCATAATCAATTTTGTCCTTGCAGATTAAATCACTATAAATCAGAAATTTTATTTTGAGCTTTTTTTTGCTTTGTAAATAAGACCAAGACTCACCCATGTTATGGCGAACTTGGGTATGTTACTGGAAACATATCCAACAGTCTAACTTATTTGAGATGACATCGTGTATGTTTATGAGATTTTAAACAGCCTCTACATAGCATGTAAGGAGCTTTTGCCAGGAAATTTAGATCAGGCAAAAAAAGAAAAAAATATTTATGCTACAGTGATGTTTATTGTTGCAGATATGCAACCATACTCTGTAATAGAGACCAAGGTATTTAGACAGGATGCAATTCCTGGTGATTATTATGTATTTTTGACATTTTGCATTTTTATTTTTACAATGCGCATATACACTTCTCCTAGGTTTTGTTACTCAAACATGTCAGCAGATGCATTGCCTTTGGTTTACAACCATTCCTAATTGTTTGTGTCTGCAGTTATAATAAATTATTTCAAAATTATTGTCGTACCGAAATTCCAAACCCTAGTTATACCAGTTTTATTAATAATAAGATCTCTCATCTCCTTTCTCCTTCCCACTGGCTGTATTACTTTCCCCTTGAAGTGACCCACATTGTACTCAGTCTCTGTGTACTAGTTTAGCCACATTCACCTGCTTATTCACCTTGCTTTCAAAGATCTTTTGCTCTTAAAGGATCAATTTATTCTTGAAATCTACTAATTGTATTTTTGGGACAGGTCGTCTGCCACCTTGTATCTGCCTATACCAATCCAATACTTTTTTCCCATTTATCAACTACTAAGCATTAAATGGGATATCTGTATCAATACATTTCAATTAACGTGGCAAATTATGGCAGTATTGTTTGAGTTTGCTAAAAATAGGAAAATACAATGGTTGTGTTCAATCAAAAACAATCTACAGCCAGCATGATTTACAGAAGTTTGCTTCTTTGTTTTATTCAGAAACAACTTTCACAGAAATTAACCCATTTTTTGTGCAGAAGAAATGAACTTGAGTACCCCGGAAATATCTTCTGTGCAGTGATGCAATGGGTGTGTGGAGTTCGGTAAAAGAAAATTACATTAAACATTAAACTGCTCACTACAAAGTGTGGGGATTATCTTCAGTAACTGGGTCATGTTTTCTAGTAAGAGACCTTACTGCTGAGTTTTTAAAAATATTTTTTTTTGCCTTATGTGCCTAACAATGAAAACTCAAAATATTTCCTAATATCACCAAGGGGCAGAATGTATAAGGTGAACAGTAGTGGACCCAGGACAGAACCTTGCGGCACAGCATACCTCACTCTGGTGGATTCAGAAGATTAGTTGTTCAAAGGAACAAACTGGTTTATCGGATATGAGCGGAACCAGGACCTGCCCTTTAACAGCAACCAAAGTCATCAGCAGTATCAAAGGCTGCATTTAGCTCCAGTAGAACCAACAGGGATGTGTAACCATCATTGGCAGCCATAAGCAAGTTATTAATGACTCTCACTAGTGCAGTTTCAGTGCTGTGATTTGGCATAAACCATAACTGGAACATTTTATTAATGATGTTTCATTGCAAGAAGAGAAAGCTGACTAGGCACTACTTTTTCTAAGATTTTAGAAAAAATGGAGGGATAGAAATGGGTCTGTAATTAGCCAAATCAGTGGGATCCAGGTTTGGTTTCTTAAGGATAGGTCTTGTGAAGCTTAATTCAATAACTTTATAGGAAATATATTGGTTTTATAACAAAAATCATTACTTATATTTTTTGTAAACAAATGAATAATCACATTAGAAACAAGAAGTACTTTAAGTAAAACTTTCATTTCCAGCAGCAATAATTTGAAACCATGTTATCACTCTAAAAGCTGTTTTAAGTTAAAAAGGTAATTGGCAAGTAGTCTCATTTGGGTGCTTTTTAATTAGTAACACCTTTGGAATGACATAAAAATATTAAACATCAAACATTGGTCTTGCGGTCCCTTTGGGAAACAGTGACTACAATTGAAAATAGCAAAATGGCAAGAACAGAACCGAATGAGTCATAAAAAAACTGAGTTCATAAAAAGAAAATGTCTTCATGGAAAATATACGCAGATGTGTGAAACATTGCTTGTCAGTGGACTTTTCCTATGAAACCAGTAAATTGCCAACATTTACTGACGTAAGCAAATGTTCCAAGATTTTCTGTGAGCACTGTGAGTTATCTAACAGGTTGTAGGGGTCATTGTATGTTAAAACAGCTTCTTTCCAGGAAATCCAGAAATCTGTAGCTTATTTTCAAGCTTATGTGTGACTTGCTTAAGCTCCCACTTTTGGTCTGTATACCAAGGTGTGTGTTTATCTCTACATTGTTTTCAATTCACTAGTGGCCTCTTTTTCACTTCAGTTCAGCTTCACTAGTGGCCTCAGTGCAAGTGTTTGGATGTTTGTTGATGGCAGCTACAACAATGGAAAGACCAACTAATGTAATGCTTAGGAGCCAACAATGTCTTTGACTCTCAAATGTCACCATTGCATGATCGGAGATACCAGAGTGTAGTGGGAGAATTTCCGCATGTTCCACAGAAATACTACAGCTAAGGACCAAATCTAGAAAAGTAACGTAGTATATGCCTTTAAGTGCAGTGAAGTGCAGTGAAGTGTGCCCTGAACTTTACATTGAAGAGACCAAACAACTGCTACATAGAAGGATGGCCCAGCACGGAAGGAGTAACACAATTGTGGTGCATTGCAAAACAAAATAAACCATCCATGTCAGTTCAGTTTTTGGGGGTACATGCCCTGTTGCTCAGCCCTCAAACACAGACTCTGCACTTGACCTTTGTGATGGATATTATGTCACCACAGCCATGCACGCTGTGACAATAAGTATGAACCAGCCTTAAGGGTGATTGAGAGACTGTTGGGGATCCTGTAAGGGCGCTGAAAGAGGCCAGTTTCACAAACACACATGCAGAGCTGGCATGAACCTGGACCCACCAAATCACTGACACATGCCACATTCTCATGTGCAGATTATCATACAAACACCATCTTGGAGAAGATATTTTTGGCAGGCATTTCTTTTAAAATTGAATCTCTTCATCATGTTGTACTGTCCCTCATACCTTGATGCCACCTTGATGATGTCCCCCCCCACCCCCATCGGCTTTTCTAACAGGGCGGGTGTACTACTTTAACCATATCACCAATGCCAGCCAGTGGGAACGGCCAACAGGACCTGGTGATGGCAAAGGTGAACCGGAGAAAGTGCGCTGCTCCCACCTGCTGGTGAAACACAACCAGTCCCGTCGCCCGTCGTCATGGCGAGAGGAGCACATCACACGTACCAAGGGGGAGGCCCTGGAGCTCATACAACGTGAGTGGGTGCAGCCCCTTGCTGATGTAATTGTGGCAAGCTGTCATGTAATGAAGCAGTCATTTAATTTCAGTCAGTATCATGATTACTGGCCTACAAGCGACCAGAGCAGTCTGGTTATATGCCTAAAAAGTACACCATCGACTGCATCCTGGCACTGAGTGTGCTCATTGAGCGTAAGCGCGAATATCGGCAGAGGTTCTTTGCAGCCTTTGTCGATTTTCGTAAAGCGTTTGACTCAGTTGATCGAGTTTTCCAGTGGGACATCCTGAGACTTTGTGGGGTCCAGCAGTTGTGGGGCATCTGTTGGTGAAGAAAGATTTACTGATATTGACTTTGCCGATGATGCTGTGATCTTCTCAGAGTCAATGAAGACTGTGATCAGGGCTCTGGAGAGACTAAGTGAGGAGTCTGAATGTTTGGGATTGCGAGTGTCCTGGATCACTTTACAACTCCACCCTGGGCGGGGGGGGGACTAATTTTATTTGGTTACTTATTATTACCCATTACTCTATGAGTAAGTCATCTCAACGCATGATCATAACTAATTTATAATATCATGCATGGTGGGTCAGTAATCCCACTTAGTGTAGGGCCATACTAATGCTTTTTTATTTATTTACTTATTTATTTGAACTATTTATACAGCACTTTTAGAATAGGCAGTAGCTCCTTTTTTATTTTAATGCACATCCTTATAGTCTCTTCTGTGTGTGTTTCTACCTTTTATGTGTATATTTCTTAGGCACAGCCATCAGTAGTGTATCTGTCTGTGGGGAGAATGTCGTCCTTGTCGAGAGATTCACTTACCTATGAAGTCAACAGATGGAATGGAAGAGCATGAGTGGTCATGAGGTCGCTGGAAAGGGGTGTGTGGTGCTCCTGATATTTTTGCAAGATCCAAGGTCCAAGTCCTGGTGCTCCCTGTCTTGCTGTACGGCTATCCAGTGAGCTAAGACAAAGACTGGACTCCTCGGTACTGTGTCTCTTTGGAGAATCCTTGGGTACCACTGGTTTGACTTTGTGTTAAACGAGCAGTTCTTAGAGGAGTCTGGAATGAGGCATATTAACTGCATTGTGAGGGAGCATCACTTACTGCATTACAGCCATGTGGCGTATTTCCCTGAGGGTGATCTGACTTGCAGGATCCTCATTGCTGAGGACCCGAGCAGCTGGACCAGGCCGAAAGGATGCTCACGTAACACCTGGCTGCGGCAGATGGTTGGCCATTTCTGGGGGGTGGGACTGGACCATGTGTCTGCCTAGGGGGTCGCCAGCCAGCATCCCAAAGCAGTTCATCATGTGGATGCAGCAACATGCTGCATCAATGCATGCTCCCCAACCTGACCTGATACAGAATGGTAGAATTCAGCTTTCATATTCTCTTTGTTAATAGAATACATCGAGAGGATTAGATCTGGAGAAGAGGAGTTTGAGAGTCTTGCCTCCCAGTTCAGTGACTGCAGTTCTGCAAGAAATGGAGGCGACTTGGGCCTGTTTGGCCGAGGTAAATGTAGCTCTTTACTGAGCCGGGCAAGTGTAGGGGTTTGCTGAGCATAGGGCTTGGTACAGGGCCAGGCATACCATATTGAGCATAGGGTCATGCCAAGCATAGGGCTGGGTAAAAGGCCAGGGGTTCTATACTGAGCTTTGGGTCGTGCCAAGTGTAGGGCTGGACATAAGGCCAGGTGTACTATACTGGGTATAGGGACAGGTGTACTATACCAGGTGTAGGATGTGCCAGACAGGGCTGGGCATCGGGCCTGGCATTCTATACTGAGCATAGGGCTGTGCCAGGCGTAGGGCTGGGAATAAAGCCAGGTATACTATACTGAGCACAGGGCTATTACAAGCTTAGGGCTGGGAATATGGCCAGGTGTACTATACTGAGCACAGGGCTATTACAAGTGTAAGGCTGGAAATAAGGCCAGGTGTACTATACTGGGTATAGGGACAGGTGTACTATACCAGGTGTAGGATGTACCAGACAGGGCTGGGCATAGGGCCTGGCATTCTATACTGAGCACAGGGCTATTACAAGCGTAGGGCTGGGAATAAGGCCAGGTGTACTATATTGAGTGCTTGTTGCTAACTGTGTTGCTCTTCGTGCCCCCAGGTCAGATGCAGAAGCCGTTTGAGGATGCCTCCTTTGCCCTGAAGGTGGGCGACATGAGTGGCCCAGTTTTCACAGATTCAGGCGTTCATGTCATCCTGCGCACAGGATGAGAGGAGACTGCACACAGATGTTCAGACAGATGTAAACAAATTACATACACACACCTCCCACACATGCTCACACGGCTGTAAGCAGACATATGCACATCTCCCATAGACACATATATGTGTATGTAAGCAAATGACATGCACCTCCCATACACACGTGTACATGGGCGTAAAAAAATGACATGCACCTCACATAAACACACTGATGTAAAAACACGACATACACCTCCCGTATACATGCACATGTGGATGTGAACATATGACATACAGCTTCCATAGACACCCACACGTAGATATAAACCGACAACATATATGCACCTCCGATATACACACTCGCACGGATGTAAACAGACATATACAGACATGCAGTTAGAGACACACACCAATATACAGGCCGAAGATACTTACAAATATAGCTTCCACAGTCCATCCAGTCTCACTTCTGCCTCTTTACTGTCATTTTCTTGACTTTTGTCTCAGACTCGCTCTCTTTAGCAACCTGCTTTTTTCCTGGCATCACATTTGCCCTTATTTGGTTCAACCCACCCCCCAGACATGTCTGTGCCCCACCCATAGGTGCATGTATGACCAAGCCAGGAATTGTTGAGGTATAGGCTGTGGTGGCAGCTTTGAGAACCTTAATAAATATGAAGATGTTGTTGATGATGATGATGATGATAATGCACAATAAAGACAACCTCGGAACTGACATAGCATCCTGACCCACAGTGGTGACTCTGCTTGGTGGCAGCTGGCTGTTGCTGTGCAGCCTCTCTGGATGTGTATGCTGATTGAGAGAACTAAGTTGTCATGTGTGGTGGTGTGTAGCTCATGGATCTGTGCCCATGTCTGAAAGGTTGTGGGTTCAGATCCTGTAGCCAGCAGAATGATCAATTCACCACTGGGGCCGTGAGCAAGGGCCTTAAACCCAGCTGCTCCCAGGATGCCATATGTTCTGTAGCCCCAAGCATTCCTCACCTGTACACCTCTGTGTACAAAGTATCTAATAAATAAACGTATGTAGTTTGGCGGTGGATCTGCGTGGTTTTGGTATCAGTGACTGTTTCCTGCCATGCTTGTCTCGGTCTTCATACCAGACACGTTTGAAAGTTTTGCTAAAGGTTTTTCATCTTCTGTACTTGTTCTTCCTCTCGCTAATTAAGCTAAATTCACTGCACACAAACACTAAGATGGTGTCTTCTAAAATGTTCCTATAGTGATTACAGTCGTTTTTCTCTCTGTGTGTGTGTGTGTGTGTGTGTGTGTGTGTGTGTGTGTGTGTGTGTGTGTGTGTGTGTGTGTGTGTGTGTGTGTGTGAGAGAGAGATGTATATATGAGGAGTCATGTCTTATGAGGAGAGGTTAGCTGAACTGAATCTGTTCAGACTCGCGCAAAAGGAGATTGAGGGGGGACATGATCTTGGTATATAAGATTCTAACAGGTCTTGATGCTGTTCAGCCGAATGGCTACTTCAATATTAGTTGAAATACCAGAACTCGTGGCCATAGGTGGAAATTTGCGGGAAAACATTTCTTTACATGGCATGTAGTTAGAGACACCAAATGTAAATAGGTTAAGGATGTCATAGTAAGGATTAGGGTTTTGCCCATATGAATGAATGGACAGTCCTCACAAAAATATGAATAGAGAAGTGTGTGTGCATGTGTTTGTGTGTGTGTTTATACATATACATACATGCATACAAAGACACGCACACTTTTGTATTCATATTTATCATGTAACCACATGCCTTGTTCCGGCAGCCAAATAGTTTTAAATTAATGTGCGCTAATTTCACTCAACACTCAACGTTTACGATGTGTGACTTTACTCATAAGTAAGCAGTTATTCTTATCAGCATAATTTACCCTCAGTTTTCAAAATGTGAGTGCCTGTCTGTTCATAGTTTCTAAGGCAACTTAACTCTTATGCACATAGGCCTTTCAGGAAACACTGTTACATGTTACAGGTATATATGTTCACACCACACGACTTATCTTGTAATTGGGAGTCTTGAAGCCATTGTGGTTTACACACTACATGACGGATCAGTGAGGGGGTCACACACTACAAGATCTTTCACCAGGAAGAATCGCTTATGAGTCTGTCTGATCTCCAAACTACATTTTGTCATGAAATCACATATGTGAATGACACCAGGAAATCACAGTTCTAGTAACAACACACTAGTGTCTTACACTTTCATTGGCTGTAGCTCGTAGGTGCGCTCATTGCTAGCCGCAACACTTTTCACACCTACTGGATTTGGAACAGGTCCAGATATTTATTAACATGCTAGATATCTGGTGGGTGTCTGCAATACATCGGCGACTCCCTCGGGTGCCATCTTTAAACAGTTCACACATGGCGATCGAGTGCCAATCGATCACCAATTTGCCTCCGATCTGGGGCTTTTTTTTGATGAACTCCAAAATTTGTTGGCGAGCAGAAATCAGCAGTGGAGGAGAATTAATAGGAATGTTTTGTATTTTCTGCTGGACCACTGCACCCATTCTGATGATCACATATAGGCTCATAACTGATGCCAGGTTCTCAAAAAAGCTGCTGTGTTACTGGAGGATTCCTCCTCTTCAATTCTCACTGCTTTACTCTGTGACTTTGGTGGACCCCATTATACTAAACAACTAAAGTTGTTCATCATTAAACGTGTTTTTTTGTACATTATCTTCCTCTTTGGTTGTCATTTTGTTTCCTTTCATAAAATAATTGAAATGAGAATAGCCAGACTAGAGGACCGACTGGCTTCCTCAGCGCTGTGGCCCGTTTGGTCACACCTGTGTGGGTCCGGACGAGGGCTTGCATCTTTATAGTGTTTGCTATTGGACTGTCTTGCCTGCTGTTGTTTCTGGCCTCTAATGTGACAGTGCTCATTTACTTTGATCTCTTATTGGGGCTCAATGCAGCTATATTGAAGGTATCTACTTTCTGGCCTGTATCCAGCTACGGCATGCTTTTGTAACATGGTGTTTCCTGGTGTGCTCTCAGTGCAGCACGGTTTCTGTGGCGACATTTTCTAAATATGATCTTGATCGGTGTGGTGCTGTACCTCCCACATCAGCAGCAATGGGGCTTTGAATCATTCCTCAGATCTTTATTTGAAATTCTCCCTGTGTTATGGGGATTTCTACCCACAACACAAAGACATGCACTTATATGAATTGCAATCTCTAAATGGCGTGCTCTGTGTGTGTGTGTGTGTGTGTGTGTATGTGTGTACACAACGAAAGCAAACACACTGGACAGGATGCCAGTGCATTGCAGGGCACATGCACACAAGTTCACTGAACTGCATGTTTTTGAACTGTGAGAGAAATCCAGACTAACAGCTGCAGTCCTGCGGGTGGGAGGCAACTGTGCAATTGAACAGTTAATTGCCAGTGGCTTAAGTGAGGCTAATCCTCAGAGACATTTCTAGTAGTGCCTGAGGTCAGCATGGATGGTTGTTTCTGACTTCCACTGTGACATGGTTTCATTAGGCTTCTGTACTCTCATTACATCAAGTATCTGGCCTGTGTGGAGCAGCCAGTTGAACCAACAAAGCACTCATTTTTTTTGCTGCGTGAATGACCACTCGCCAGAGGCTGTTGCCATTTGTGAGAATGCTTTAGGGATGTAAATAAATAAGATGTAAATCATCATGTATGGGTTAGTGCTCAGGACTTCACTTCTTCTTTTCACATTGTTTTTTTTTCTTCTCTAAATAATATTTCAAACATATAATTCTCAAAACATATTGTCTGAATCATGTTGATGCTATGAATGTAAATGTTATCAGTGTAACATGAACTAAGGCTGTAGGCAGTGAGGATGGCAGTAATGAAGAAGGTCCTCGAAACGACCCAAAACCAGGGCCTGTACGAAATAATTATTTTATCTTTCATACTTATCATAATATATACATAATTACAATTAATCACAACATTATGAACATATTTCTTTTAAAGAGTGTTTGATGTACTAGTTTTCTTTATATATGACAGACAAGAATAGCTTCTTACATGCCACAGGAAAATATTGCATAATAGTGAGATTTGATATATCCTTAAGATCACCATACGATGTCTGTAATCACTATTTCAAAACAAAACCTAACTGGATGCATTTCCATTTTCCAGTCATTTTGAAGACACATTTTATGAAATTATTCCTCTTTGTGAGCAAAGTCTGATAAAAGGCATTTATGATATCTGAGCAAAATGAATGCTTTTACAATTTAACTTTTACAATTAAAACACTAAACTTTTCTTACTACATTTTTGTTCACTAGAAACAGCCACAAATATGCAATGTAAAGGCGCAGGAAAGTGTATCAGTGCAATTTTGGTATGAAGATAAAATACCTTTTTCCCAAATGTAAAGCTTCTTTTATTAATTTCATTTTATTCATTCAGATTCATTTATTTTTTCACAGATAACCTTACACTTGAATTCCGGTCACAGATGTTTCTAGGAATAACTTTACAGCATATAAAATATCAAAGTAAAAAAGGTCGCGAGAGAAAAAATTCTCCATCGTCTGCTAAATTCAAGTCACCACTTCCAATATGCACTGGTGAGGTGTGGCATCATTATCGATCGGCAGGCCAACGAGAGGAGATAGCCGTTCCTCCGGCATGCCTCGCCCTATGAAGGCATTTCCTTAAACACACTCGGTGAACCTAGATCTTTGAGCACCAAAAAACTCTCGAAGGTGGAACCATATTGAAGTTCACCAACTGTTCCATTTTCCAGCGTGCATCTGGCGATTTGTTCACTTGTGTCCCATTAAACACACATATAAAATAAAATAGGGTTTAGCACCATTGTTGAGAAACAATCTCAAATACATAAAAAGTCCAAACATTAGCACATGAAAATTGTTTTGAAAACCATATGACTGAGGTTACAGTACTGATAAGTTTGAGATGAGCAGTAGAACACTGAAAAAACAATGTTACTTTGTCGCCCCCTACCTTCCAGCAGGGTGGCAGACTTTCTACCAGTTAAACAGCTTGCCCAACCAAAGACACGGTAGCCAGTATGGGTAAGTTGAAAATAAGAGAACCCAAACAAATGCCATTATAATGAAATGAATTACTTAGATTAAATTTTTTTTATTTTATTGGTTGTGGACTAACAATTACCTGAGGTATGAGGTATTTTGGCGAGGGGCTTGAGACAGCCTGGAAACTGTTGAACATTCTCATTTCATTTTGTTTAGAGAACATTCTACCATGAGGAGAGCATGTGGCACATGTCTTTAGCAGTGGAAATGAATTAGACACAGTGGTTTCTTTGAGGATGCTAGCCACCGAAACAGACGGGGCTCACTTGGAAGCCAAACTTCTGGTTGCTGTTTCCAAAGTCCGTGATGAACACATCAACAACTGGCAGCATGTCAGGACTTGGAGAGTGAAATTCCAGCACGGTTTGCTCCTGTCCCTTTCGAGTCTGTGGAGGCATCAGGATATTCTTACCAGGAACACTTATATTGCACCAAATTGCATGGCTGCACTAACATGTTTTGCACAATGAAAAAATCTGAATAATTTACAACTTGTACACGGGATTGGCTACAGTCAACAAGAATGTTATTTACAAATAAAGTATTTTTAAATAGAGCTCTAGGTTCTATTACTTAGACCAGCGTTTCCCAACGCAGTCCTTGGGGACCCCCAGACAGTCCACATTTTTGTTCAGTCCACATTTGTGTTGAGAGCTGGGTGAGAGCAAAAATGTGCACTGTCTGGTGTTCCTTGAGGACTGGGTTGGGAAATATTGATCTAGAGAATATTAATGTCTTGTCTACAAACATCTGATATTCTGTCAGGCCAAATGTTCTCATAGCATATTCCATATAGCGTATTATACCTCTTTATACAGAATATTTTAATGTTATTTTGAAAATTTCTTAGTATATATTTTAGTAGCGATTGTTGCAGGTGATGCATGGGAAATTTTGTGGTACAATGACAATAAAAGTATTCTATTGTATTCTATTCTAATAATAAATAATAGTAATATATTTTATTTATATAGTGCTTTTCAAGATCTCAAAGACGCTTACATAGAATAAGGCAAATATAAGAAAAAAACTCTTCTGTAATTGTGAGAGGCACTGCTTCGCTGAATGGGTTTAACTATCCAATAAACTATGAAATAGGATATTTTTGAACCCCTGCACTTCTTTACCAATATTAAACCAGGATTTAACAACAAAGATTCTTTTAAAAATGGAGTGGTCTTATAATTTTTTTCCAGAGTTGTGAGACATACAGTATGTGTGTCTGTGTGTCACATGCAGCACAATCATGATATATTTAGTTTTGTTAAAGGACATTGCAGAATGGGGGTGGCATGGTGGTGCAGTGGTTAGCACTGTTGCCTCACACCTCTGGGGTCTGGGTCACATGTGTGTAGAGTTTCCTCCAGGTACTCCAGTTTCCCCCCACAGTCCAAAGACATGCAGAGGCTGATTGGAGTTCCTAAATTGCCTGTAGGTGTGTGAGTGTACCCTGCGATGGGCTGCCCCCCCAAATCCAGGGTTGTTCCCTGCTTTGTGCCTGTTGCTTCCAGGATGGGCTCTGGACCCCCCCCCCGCAATCCAGTAGGATAAGTGGGTTGGAAGATGGATGGACATTGCAGAATCCAAATACAAAGGCAACTTCTTTTTAATTTGTGGCTCATCAGCCATCTTAGACATTCATGAGTAATTCTGATGGAATTGTGTGATGGATTGGCCCCAGCTATTGAATGACCTACATTACTAAATTATGTTGTTTCTGTCTAACTTTAAGTACTGTCATGGACTTGTCATGGTTTCGTCACGCCAGCTCCCTGTCTAAGAAGGCCCATCGGCATCTATTCCATCTGAGGCACCTCAGAGGGTGCTAAGGAATTTCTATTCCTGCACCATTGAAAGTATGCTGATAGGAAACATCTCCACCTGGTTTGTGAACAGCACAATGCAGGACAAACAGAAAGTGGTGCAGTCAGCTGCACACATCAAGCTTCCTGAACTGCAGTCTGTCTACATCAAACGGTGCCGAACCAAAGCCAGGAAGATATTGGAAGACCCCAGCCACTCCAACAACGCACTCTTCTCCCTTCATTCCCTAAACGCCAACACAGAGAGAATGAGAAGATTCCTCCCTCAAGCTATTGGGTGGATGAACCAGGACAATACCCAGGATGTGAGAGAGTGACAGTGATGGAGTGACATTATCAACCCTTCGCTTTTTTCCCTCCCAATGCATAACACTGGGTCATGGTCAGACTCAATGACTGCATGGTGCCCAGGTCCTGTGGCTGCAAAACTAGCTCAAATCACCCCCCGCACCACCGTGCTTGACCGTTGGTATGAGGTGTTTGTGTTGATATGCTGCGTTTGGTTTATGCCAAACCTGGCGCTGTGCCTTATGGGCAGATATCTCCACTTTGGTCTTGCCTGTCCAAAGGACATTGTTCCAGCATTCTCAGTGGAACTTTGCAAACCTAAGCTGTGCTGCCATGTTTCTTTTAGAGAGAAGAGGCTTTCTCCTGGCAACCCTTCCAAACAAGCTATGCATGTTCAGTGTACGGTCATGAACTTTAATATTTAATATGCTGATTGCTAATGGTCTTATAACCCTTCCCAGATTGTTGAGCAGCAGCAGTTTTTCCTCTAAGATCATGGCTGATGTCTTTCCTCCTTGCCACACCTGAGTGGTGCAGACCAACAAACTGCCAAAACCTCTGCTTTTATAGAGGTGGTCACACTTGCTGATGATCAATTAATCAAGTACACTTGATTAGCAGCACCTGGCTGCTACTTACCCTCGTAATTCCTATGGAAGCAGTAAAGGCATACTTCTGCATTTTGGCCTCGGTTTTGTTAAATAAATTATGACATGGCGTAATATGTCATGTTTTGTTGTTGATCTGAGGTTGTATTTTGCTGTTTTTAAGACCTGTTAAGGACCAGACGATTTTTTAAATTTGCCCTGATGGGTAAAAAAGACTGTACTTTTTCACTTGATTGTACCTGACTTTATATAGATAAACACACACAGACATATGCATGGGTGTATGTAATCAGGTTTATATTACATTGTGGAGACCAAATGTCCCCTACAGTGTAATAAAAACCTGCCATTTTGATGTTGTGCGGACCATTTTTCAGATCTGTAAATGCAATCAAAAAACTTTGAATGCCAAAATTTGATATTTAAATGGTTTTGTTTGATAATACAAGCACAAATCTGTTTCTATGCATGTGCTGCTGTGCTATGAATGCCATCACTCTCACCTGGCACCCGTCATGCAGAGCTCTGATGAATGGCGTCTTGGCCTGTGACAGCTCCTCTTCATTGATGGACTTGAAGCGAAGCGCATTGCGATGGCTGCGACTGACACTATCAAGCCAGCCGACTGAGTTTTGACAGTTATAGGTGAAGGTCTGCCTGGCAGTGGCACTTAGAAGCTTCAGGAAAGTCAGTTGGACCACATGGACTGGGTTCCCATCCATATCCATGTACGAGAACTGGGCAGGTCATAAAAGGACTCATTTGTACCATCAAAATCATATATGGAAAGAAAATCTCTGTAATAGATATATGTACTGCAGAGTCCCCCACAAGCATCAAGAAACATTTTAAGATTCGTTTTTTTTTTCAGCAACACCTTTACTACCATCTAATCAAACTTAAATAATCACTGAGCTTCACTAGCTCACAGAATTTGTTCAATTAAACAAGTAGGGTACAGGTATGCTCTTTACCCTTTTGCCCTTCCGGAATTGGCTATACCAGCTTCCAGGTTTCTCTTTGTTCCATGCAGCCAGCTTAACCTAACAAAAAGAATCAAATTTCTATCCAATCTGCTGAATGCCAAGGAAAGGAACATATAAAAAACACAGAACTACTTTCATACTCACTGTGTGACTCTTATTGTCAGGGAACAAACAAGTTTCCCCATCCGAAGTAAAGTTGCAGAACACTTTAAATGCATCCCGGTGACAGCCCTGATTGGGATCGATCCAGTACTCTCCTGATGACAAAAGACAAGTCCTTTTACTCAGATGAAGTTCATAAATAAGGGCAGTAATAAAGGCAATAATTCAGTCCGGGGATGTCTATACTACAAACTGAGAAAGGGTGTAGTCAGGTGTCTGTGATGCACATTGAAAAAGGTTGCAGTTTAATGTCTGTACTACACACTGAAAAAAGATGCAGTCTGTACTCTGTACTACGCAATGGAAGAGGTAGCAGTGCAGTATCTGTTCTGTGTGCACTACACATCGAGAAAATGTAGTCCAGTGTCTGTACACTGAGAAAGGATACAGTGAAGTTTCTGTACTCTGTACTACACACTGAGAAAGGTAACAATGAAGTGTATGTTCTCTGGGTGTACTACATGTGGTACATATGGTGATCTCCACACCGTCTTTGTAGCCTGGGTGGCACATCAGCAGCTCCTTGCAGGTGCGGGCAGGGCTCTCGTATGTGCCCAGAGGTTTTCTAATGATCTCCACCTCAGTCTTCATGGAGCTGATAGAAGCAAACACCTCCTTCGTGCTTTCGTCTCCCTGGGGAGAATACTCTTCATCCTCTTCTAGGTACACATGAGCTCCATCCACTTCTGAGTGCCGTCTCCTTTTCCTCTGACCCTCCTCGACAGGGAATGGCATAAGGACTGAGGCAGATGGTCCCTGGAAACAGGAGATGGCGTGACAAATGTAACAGGAAAGCGGATAGAACTGTAACGTGTCAGAGGGATGGGAGTGTAAGAAATGTGAGGCAGGGAGGTAACAGTGAGGAGATAGAATGGATACAGAGGGAGATAGAAGGGTGTGTAAGAAATGTGAGACATGGAGGTAAGAGCTGAGGGTTAGAATGGATACAATGTGAAAGGGAGGAGAGTGTTAAATATAAGGCAGGAAGGTAAGAGTGAGGGGCTAGAATGAATACAATGTGAGAGGAAGGAGAGTGAGAAATGTGACGCGGGGAGGTAAAAGCTGAGGGTTAGAATGGATACAGTGTGAAAGGGATCAGAGTGTTAAATATGAGGCAGGAAGGTAAGAGTGAGGGGTTAGAATGGATACAGTGTTAGAGAGGAGAATCAGAAATGTCAGGTAGGGAGGTAACAATGAGGGATTTGGCAAAAGTATGTAATATTAGACTGTAATACTTGAGAAGACTTTCAGTTGTTAATACTCACAGGTGGTCCTGGGGGGCCGGCAGGGCCTGTATCTCCTCTTGGACCAATGGGGCCCTAAGAAATAAACGAAACACATGTATGAGTATACAAAGGCATGCATGAGTGCATATTTTACGCCATACAGGGACAGAAGTTGCTCTAAAACCACATGTAAACATTACAAATGTGGATTCACTCAATGGTTAGATTATGAAGGATCCCGGCCTAGCTGTGCCTCAGACATATGTCTATGGTGTACACCGGGTGTGAAGCCTTTGTGGCCAATCAGAATCAGTAATTATTACACTAACTACCTGAGAGAATTGAAAATAAGTCCTGGATTTGGAATCAAGGGCCAGATTTGAAGAGCCCTGGTGTACACTATAATTAAGTAATTTTCCATCAGATCCAATTCTTCTAATTCTTCTGTTGTAGAAACACTTGAAAATCTAGACTTAATATATTTAGTGTCTTGTGTATATTGGAAAGTATATTTAAATTTTGTTAGAAATAGGAAAAGAGTATTAAGAAAGAGACAAAGGGCATAATTAGAGCTTAGAGTGGACGATATGGCAAAAAAAAATATCACGATATTTTTTCCTGTATTGACCGATATCAATAATATGTTTAAGGGCAAACATAAAATAAAGCAGGACAGAACTGACTGCAACAAGTACCTTCTTCTATTCTTGGTCTCTTAAAAACTTTTAAAAATTCTGAGGTAGAAAAGTATCTAAACCAAACAAAAAAACACTTATTCAAAAAAGATTTTTTGGTCTGGCGCTGCAAAACATCACCATGTGTCACCATGTCACATGGTACAAAATCCTCGTGAGAGCAAGACGACTTGAGACAGATCATGCAGCACCTCTCAGCCTGCTGCACAAACCAGAACCGGCTCCATGACGACACAACTTTACCCTTATTGGCTCAAGAGTTTAGTTACACGTATGGCGTTTGTATCCCAGGGGCGTTCTGATGCGTTATCTGCTATTTCTCCCAAAAAGCACGTAAAGCAGTGAGAACTGGTTTTCAGTTCATTTACCTGGTGAAATAAATACATTAAATAAATTACATAAATGCTCTAATACTACATGTAAGTTAGTGGTTTATTTATTGTTAGTTACTGTAATGTTGCGCTAATTTATTTATTTAATCATCCAATCTATGAAGAAAGCATTCAAGTAAGAATTGCATTGTACTCGGTACATGACAATAAAAACTTTGAATCCTTGAAATGCATGTATTTGATCTTTTTACTGTCAGCTATCTTTTACACAGGGCCACTATACACAATAGTTTATTTTTTATTTTAGTTAAAATAAGTAATGTGCATGCAGGTGATATTTGTATAGATTTATCTACACCCTTCTGGCAGTGCTGCCATTACAGTCAGGTCTCGCACACTACAACAAATAGAAGTTGTCCGACTTGGCTGCAGTCAGTTTATACTCCACCCCTGCAGCCGCCAGCAGATCTCACTCCACATCACGTCAGCTGCAGACAGACCAAAGCCCAAGTCGAACGCACCCTTTGCTTCTTTAAAGGAGGATGGGCAAAATTACAACGTCGTCGGTGATCGGCTGTTGTGCTGGCGTTCAGTAAACCTCTGTTCAATAGGCGATAGGCCATCGAGGTGTCTGACTCAGCGCATTCTCTAAAACTGAGCAAACTTGGTTGATCGAGTTTTATAGTCTGTGTGTATTATCGTGATCATCTTCATTTCTTATCGATAAATTTTATCGCCCAGCACTAGGCATATTCCTAAGGGTAAAACACACAATCAGCAATAGAATACAATTTTAGTGCATGAACGTATAACTGGGTAGACTTTAATGTCAGAAGTAGAAAATATCAAGAGAACAAATCCTTTACCTGAGTAAAGGACTTTATCATTGGCAGAGACAGGGCAGCTAGGGACAGTTCAGGTTAGAAATCAAGACACAAGATGGGGGAACACCCTGGAGGGGATGCCAGTCCACCACAGGAGACACACACAGACATGCTTCAGTATAGGCCAGAATAAACCCAAAAAGCACCTGAAGAACATGCAAACTCCAGAACAGTGGGGGGATTTGAACTCTTATTCCAGAAGGTGTTATGCCCATGTATAACCATGTTTAACCAGAAATCCTATCTAGTTTCTTCCTCAAAGGACTATTTACATAACACTATTGCCTGTGATAATGGATTTTGTTATGCTGAAACAGAGTTCACCATACGAAAACAATACCTAAAAAACGTTCGCTGTGAAGACCACACAAGATAAATGTGTTTTCATCTGTTTCTGAATTGAAACTTACCTGGCTGCCTTTGGATCCTTTCTGGCCTACAGCTCCCTAAGACAAAGACATTAGCTTATTCCAACGAGGACACAGACACAAATTTCATTCTTCTCTTTCTTAGCCAAACCTTTTATATAAAGAGTAGGTTTTCTGAATAATACTAAACTTAGTAAATGATACAGCTGTATATTTAAGAACTACAATGGAAACCGCTTATAGTGATCATGGTTATAGTGATCAACCACTTATATGGATCAAAAAGCCTGGGAAGGAATCATTTCTGTACAAATACTGTTTGAATAATTCACTTATAGTAGTAATCAAGTAGTCCGATTACGGTGCTCATTTTGGGTCTTTTTATGCATAAAAACATGGAATTTTTTTTTATTTTAAATATCAATTTTTTTATTTGCATACTTTGCCTTGCTGCAACCCGTTTGCTTCTGAATAGCTACCTGAGGCTAAAGCTGGGTGCACAGAAAACATGATAGGAAAAAGAAAGACATTTTCTCTCAATTATGAATATAGACTCATCAAAGTTTATGATAAACTGCCAACGTAATGCAGTAGCAAAACTATAATAAGCTACATTTTATGTACAGTATTGTAGTGTATTATAGGGTATATAAATTATACACAGTTCCGTAATTTAATTAATGTAGTTTAATTAATGAAGTACTGTAGTTTGAACAGCATTTGAAAAAGCTGTACTATATTTTTTTAAAGATCAATAAAATTCAGGAAATAACGACGCTGTCCATTCTATTACCTTATATTCATGTAAATAAATATACAAATGTCAGTTAGATGGCAATCTGCCTGAGACATAAAGAAAAAGAAAAAAAATGGTTATAATGAACATTGGCTTACAGTGATCAATTTCACCCAGAGAGACGTGATCACTATACGCGGTTTCCACTGTATTTTATACTGTTTGCTTAGTTCTAAGAGGAGGCCTGTGATACTTAATGGTGTAACCTCAGTTGTTTCGCCCATTAAACACAAGATGGTCACTTGTGCATTTTAAACAAAAAGTTATCCATCCATCCATCCATCCATCTACCAACCCGCTTCATCCTATTGGGTCACAGGGGGTCCGGAGCCTATCCCGGAAGCAACGGGCACGAGGCAGGGAACAATCCTGGACAGGGGACCAGCCCATCGCAGGGCACACTCACACACCATTCACTCTCACAGGCACACCTATGGGCAATTTAGTATCCCCAATGAGCCTCAGCATGTTTTTGGACTGTTGGGGGGAAACCGGAGTACCCGGAGAAAACCCCACGATGACATGGGGAGAACATACAAACTCCACACACATGTGACCCAGGCGGAGACTTGAACCCAGGTCCCAGAGGTGTGAAGCAACAGTGCTACCCACTGCACCACCATGCCGCCACAACAAATTATGTTCCCTTAAAAAATGCATGAATTGTTTTTATTCATGCAGTTTTACAAATCAGGGCCCCTAGGAAAATACTGTAAAGTCTGGATGTTGTTAGCGTCATAACTATAGAATTACCATTAAAAACTGTACTTTTATCATTACAAATAGCATCATTAAATTAAAAAGTAGATCAGTAGCAGCTTTAGCAGTAGCAGTAGCAGAAGTATCAGAACCAGCAGTTACAGTAACAGTAGTATCAATAGTAGTATTTTTAGCCAAACAGCCTTGCACTGAATATGAAAGAACTCACAGAAAGGCCTGGGACTCCAGGTGGGCCAGCAACACCAGAAGAACCAACGAGACCCTAAGAAGACAAAAAGCATTAATGTGTATGTGTCTGTGTCACTGTCTGTTTAAAAAACACAGAGTATTAACGTGGATGTGTCTGTGTCATGTGTGACTATGTATGTAAAAATTATTTTGTAATTTTTTATTATTGTGGATGTGTCATGTGTGACTGTGTGTTAAAAACATAGAGTATTAATGTGGATGTGTCTGTGTTATGTGTTACTGTGTCTGTATAAAAACACTAAGTATTCATGTGCATGTGTCTGTGTTTTGTCACTGTGTCTGCATTTCTGAGTGTGAGTATGTATGCATTTACTCACCACATCACCCTTGGGTCCTTGGGGTCCCTGGTTTCCGGGTAATCCTCTGTCACCCTTCTCTCCTATCTCCCCTGGCGGTCCAATGAGACCAATCAAGCCAGCATGACCCTGAGCAGCAATGGAATAACATAATCATTTGAGTAATAAAGAATGTTTAAGGGGAAGTGGGAACTTCCTAAGTGTGGATATGAAAGCCATAGAGGCCAAACAAGACTGTTCAAGGGTAAGGATCCACATTGTAGATCCTGTAAGAGCACACAGAATGAGCAAAGCATTTACAGAGAGCTAAACAGCTTGTATACAATGTCTACACATGCTTCAAAATTCACTCACTCCAACACTGAAATCTGTTGCATCAGATTGTTTTTGTCTTTTTGCATATGGTAACCAATAACATTCATGCAAAATATCCAAAACCAATACTTTAAATAATCAATCAATTAAATAGTGGAGAGCTCAGAATGAGTGTAAATTCCCTTAATAACAGCCATTGTTAATAAGCCCACATAATCAATTGCAATCCATAGGTCACAAGACACAAATTAACCTTTAGCTGTGTATGTAATGACTGTGATTAGTCCAGAATAAAGGCACCTCCTCTGAAAATAAACAATAGTCTGGGGATTCTGGGAAGTCTGATCATACCATGTTTTTTAGTGTCAGAAATTAAAACATATGTGATGATAACAGAGCACGGCACATCACTCAAAGAACACCACCCTTGCAGTCAAGCACACTTTCTGAGGGGAGTTTCTTTTCATCAGATTATTTGTGAGGATACTGGGAACAATTATTTACATCTTAGTCACAACACAACAGTTCTGTGGCTATAAAACAAAATGTTAAACATTCTTCAGGGCATGTAAAGTGACTTGAAAGTGGCAGTCCATTAGTGATGTACCTGAAATTTGACTCAGATTGCAAGGTTGATTGGGTAGATATTCCCAAAGATAATTGTGCCATGATGGTGGATAAGTTGTGGAAAGTTCTGTGGTACATCCATCCAGTCATTTTCCCACCCACATCAACACCCCTCACTTATTGTATTGATCTGTACTGCTCAGTACTGACTAGCTGGAAAATATGTAACCTCTGGACCCACAATACAAAGTTCAGAGTGAATATTTTTTGGTCTCTGCTGGCACTGTGACACTTGACTGCAGCTGGCTAATAGGGTATTTGTTAGTTAAGGTTGGAAATGTATAGTTTTGTTTTAATGTGTCCTCCCCTGTATGCCCTTTTACTGTTCCACTGTTCATCCTGCCATCAGAAGCAGCACCTGCACCTGCCAGCCATCACCTGCCTGCCCCCTACTTTGAGATTAAAATCTTAAAATTTGGACAGTGTGAATTGGAATCTTGCTCATTTTACTTCCTCTGCTGGCATCTGGAGAATGGGCTCCCCCTTTTGAGTCTGGTTCCTCCTAAGGTTTCTTTCTTTCTAGGGAGTTTTTCCTTACCACTGTCCCCTTTGGCTTGCTCACTGGGGGATTTGGGCACGGATAATGTAAAGCGCTTTGAGACAATGTAACGTTGAGAAAATGTGCTAAACAAATTTTGAGCTGAATTTAATCCTCACGTTGTTCTTATTTCATTCACAAACACACTCACAATCCATATGACCACACCCAATCTCCAAACTATTGTACTGTATGTTTATCATCACCATGTTCAGTCATCCATAGTTACTGAATGTTTACTATGTTGTGTCTCAATAAATGTCCTTTTATTGAAACCAGCGGTTGTTTGTTGGCATTCAGATACAGTTTGATGTCTTTACTATCAAGAATCCTCTACCCTTCAGAATTGAATCATCCATATTGCTACTTTCATTACGCCTAGTGAAAGTAAGAATACCGTGATTTAACATTTTTAAACATCCTAAATTTTGTAATTTTAATAAGAATTTAAATTCGTAAATCTAGGTGCATTTTATGAGACTGATCCAACATAATTTACACACATCATCTACATAGGGGTGCACCCTGGACAAAATGCCAAGAAATGCACAGAGATACACAGTGGCTGTTTCACATTGGAAGAGAGAAGGCATAAACAGGGCATGTTTTCGGGCCCCACCTTGTCTCCTTTTCTGCCCGGATCTCCTTTCAAACCCGGCAATCCCAATGGACCCTGTGGGTAAATAGAGTGTAAAGGAAATCAGAAATTGTTGTCAAAGCTGCACTCCACACAAGAAGTAAGGCAGATTTAGAGCACAGAGATTACTATACCACCAGCCTTATTTTAAACGTGAGCTGAGATTAACTCCTGTGTGGTAACATGAGGCTAATAACAGCTACGTTGCCAGAGCTGGCTGCATTGCCATAACAGTTAGGTCCTTTTGGAAAAGGTTCATTCTTTGACATCATGGGTGACATTCAGTTGAGTCAGACTGATGGCAAAATAATGAAAGAATGACAGAAATACCATAGGTCCTGGAGGTCCAGTCTGTCCCGGGGGTCCATTTAAACCTTGTTCTCCCTGTGGGTAGTTAGATTATGTTTTGGCTATGGTGTTGTACACATTTCAGGTGGTGTTTTCAAAAAAGAATAGATATTTCAAAGCATGTATAGTCTTAAAATAAAGCTGAAACACCCATTACTATGGAATATCTGCTGTAATTCTACTGGATATTCACTTGATTAGTCCAAGGTTGACTTACAGCAGGGCCTGGAATCCCACGCAGTCCCTGGGTACCTGGCTTGCCAGGGTGCCCTTGCGGGCCCATTGGCCCAGTTTTTCCAATAAGTCCCTCAGGGCCTGGAGCCCCCTAGAGAAAAGTAAGGGTAGTACAGTGAAAGACATCGCACATTTTAAGAAGTTTCCTGGCTATTTGGTTTCCTCCCATCCTTACCTTTGCCCCCTTCATTCCTGGTTTGCCTTCTTTTCCTACTGCCCCTAACCGGCCCTATTGATGGAGTGATAGTATGAGGGTGAGAAAGAGAGAGAAAGAGAGAGAGAAAGTCTGAAACAAGGAGATCCTTGTATAATGAGACACCCATGTATACATGTGAACTGTAATGTTTTACTGTCACATCTGTGAGATTAAACACCCACCCAGACCATAGGTTGGGGATGCAGTAACAAGAAAAATATCATGTGTTTGAGAGAATGCAGTTCCTTAAACCAATTCTTAAAGTAGTCACACGTTTTCACAAACATTAAAGAAATAACTGCCACCTTATCCTTCCTTCAGAAGTCAGATGAAACTAAAATGATACAGAGATAAGTAGAGGATAACTCACAGGTCTTCCTGGGGGTCCAGGTGGTCCAGGCTCTCCAGAGGCCCCTGGTGGCCCCTAGACATGAGAGGCATAAAAAGTGGCATAAGGACACAACTACACACAATGGAGCTAATGCTGCCTCATGGGAGTCACATACCGCTTTGCCAGAATCCCCTGCATCTCCTTTCTGTCCTGGCCCACCATCCACCCCCTGTCAAAACCACATGAAACAAAGGCATATCAGAGAGGGGACAACAAAATGCATACGGATGGAGAGCCAGCTGGAGGTTGGAATTGGCTCCCAACTGCAGGAAACAGCTTCATTTTATCGGTGTGAAGAAAGCAGGATGAAGCCTGGAGATCAGTCTCGTTCCTGAGGAGGTCTTTATATGACCATAGGTCACCCAGGTGGCTTTGCTCACTAATACTAGGAGGTAGCTTTCATGCTCTGGATTCTACATTGTTCGAGTCAGATGTGCTTTGTAACTATCTATGGTAATGTGTCATTGTTGAAGTGGCATGTTCCTGAGACACTAAAAAACTGTACCTAGAATATGACTTGCAGTAGACATATATTTAAGAAAGTGACTTTCAGACAAGTGATTGACCATTTAGAAAGCAACTGTCAAAACAAGTCACTTACATGAGAAGAGTGAGCAAGGAATTAGTTTTAGCAGAGTAAGCCTTTGGTATGTGAATGTTAGCAGTTTTACTCACATTACTTACAGTGAACTAACTGCTAAGGAGGTGACTAATGTGTCCTTCAACCGCATTAATAATTTAGTGAGGAGTACATTAATGCAAGCTGTCATGAGTAAAGCGATCTACAATGACCAGAGAACAAGGGAATGAAGAAAGAGTGCCAAGCAGCAACATGCCTGCAGACTGCAATGGACATTCAGTAAATGCCTTTTGCCTATGGCTATTAAATCACAGATAAATAAAAATCATTTCCAGATATAAGTGTGACAAAAAAGAAAACTGATACAAATTCAATGAAAATTGATACAAATGAAACAAATTGCTGGGCTACTTACATTGACACCCGGTTCTCCTGGTGGTCCTGGGTCTCCTGTCACACCAATTGGGCCCTGCGGGGGGGTGGTCAGGTCACACCTGGGCTAGTTGTGAGAGGCGAGCTCCAACTCTGACCCTAACCCTAACCCAGTGGTGTCCAATCTTATCCACAAAGGGCCGGTGTGTATGCGGGTTTTCACTGCAACTCCCTAATTAGATTACTAATTAAAGGATTGGCTGAAGAGTCCTCACACCTGGGTGACCTACAAGCCTACAGCTGACCTACAAGTTATCTCAAAAACCTGCATACACACCGGCCCTTTGCGGATAAGATTGGACACCCCTGTCCTAACCCCACTGCACTTACAGAGGTGCCTTTAGGGCCATCCTCTCCAGGGGGGCCCTTTGCTCCTGGGGGGCCAGCTGCTCCAGAGGCTCCAGAGTCACCCTTCTCTCCAGGCTCGCCTTTCTCACCCTGAAAGACAGGAACAAAGCTGAGGATGTGCACTCTGAGGGACTGGGTCCAAAGAAAGGAAAGGAGAGGCACTGACCGCACGCCCTGGTGCTCCTGCAGGTCCGGGGTTCCCAGCTTCACCATCCTCACCCTGCAGAGGACAATCACACACTCATGCTGGCCCAGACCCTTCAGCTGCATATCAGCAGGAAGCTGCAGATTTCTCACAGCACTGTGCATTAGTGCAACAAATTCAAATCAAAATAAGAACATATGTAATTTGCAAACGATAGGAGGCCATTCAGCTGATAAAACTTGTTTGGGAAGAACTCGACTAAGCACTCAGAGTTGTTAAAATCTTGTCTAGCTCTGATTTAAAGGAACCCAAAGTTTAGGCTTTCAGACTACACGTTGTGTAAGGATACCTGGATTATATCCCCCCTTAGTCTCCTTTGCTTAAGGCTGAACAGATTCAGCTCAGCTAACCTCTCCTCATAGGACATTCCTCTAAGACCTGGAATGATTTTTGTAGCCCTACGTTGCACCCTTTCCAAGGCAGCAATGTCCTTTTTAAGGTAAGGTGACCAAACCTGCACACAATATTCTAGGTGGGGTCTTACCAAGGAATTATATAAACTTAACATCACCTCCCTTGACTTAAACTCCACACACCTACAAGTGTAACCTAACATCCTACTGGCCTTTTTAATTGCTTCCCCACACGGGCGAGAGTGGGACATGGAAGCATTAACATACACACCGAGGTCTTTCTCATAATTAGCACCCTTTATTTCAGTGGAACCCATAAAATATCTGTGCCTTATATTACTGCTCCCTGAATGGATTACCTTACATTTATCTATGTTCAATTTCATCTGCCAGGTACCAGCACAGTCACTAATTAAATCAAGATTCGATTCAATTCATTTTTATATAGTGCCTTTCGCAACAAAGTCGTCCCAAGGTGCTTTACATGGATGTGCTGTGATACATTAAACATCATTACAGAGAGTAATACAGAATGGGAAAAAGGAAGGAAAGAAATTAAATAAAGAAAGCCAGATAACAACGGAGGACAGAAACCAAAAACTCCCAAGTAAGGAGAAAAAAACCACTGGGGGTCCAAGGTCAACTGACTCCCCAACCCCCCTAGCCCTAACCCTAACCCCTAACCCCTAACCCTAACCCCCTAGCCATACTAACATTCTTATAAGATACTTCGATCCCCTTTTTTGAATATGAATATATGATATATGTCACAACAGAAGGGGGAGTACATTGACAGTTAATTCAATTTAAAAGTTAATTCTATATCCATTTTTCTTGTGAGCAGACCCACCTTCTCACCAACAAGGCCAGCCTGTCCCACACCTCCAGGTCTTCCTTGTGGACCCTAAAGAGCCATCAAAGAATCATTCAGTCTACTGTTTAAAATGTGATCAACTGCATTGGTTCAGGCATTACCATATAGCAGTGAAATAATATAAAGCTCACAGATACAAATAAAGTGCAGAGACACTACCTATACACTATTATGCATACTGCAATCAACACTGCAGAGAATGAATAAACAAACAAATTGTGCAGACAATGAAGAAATAATTTGACAGGTGGTGTGTGTACAATTTGTTGTCCTGTTGTGATCTGGCTTGGGGAGAGAGGGGCACATCAGGAGGAGGTATTGTGGTGTCTGATGGTAAAAGGAAGAAACAATCCCCAGTAGTGTTTTCTAGCACACTGTGACTGAATGACTTGCTGGCTGAATATGCTTCAAGATAGCACCCCCTTGGAGTGTATGGGAAGAAATGTTCATAATATTGTCCAATTTTTCCAAAATTCCATTTTCTACCGTTGCTTCCAGTGGGTCCAATAGCAGTCAAGGCCTTCCTTATGGGTTTGCCCAGGGTCAGTCTGAGTTTCCTGATGAGTTTGTTCAGGATCAGTCTGTGATGGAGATGGCCTTCCTGTTGAGTTTGTTCGGGGTCAGTACTGTGATGGAGCTGGCCTTCCTGTTGAGTTTGTTCGGGGTCAGTACCAAGACAGAGCTGATTTTCATTATGAGTTTGATCAGGGTCAGTCCGGTGATGGAGCTGGCCCTCCTGATAAGTTGGTTCAGGGTCATTCTTATGACGGAGCTGGCCTTCCTGATGAGTTTGTTCAGGGTCAGTGCTGTGATGGACATGGCCTTCTTTATGACTTTGTTCAGGGTAAGTCTAGTGATGGAGCTGGCCTTCCTGGTGAGTTTGTTGAAGATCAGTGCTGTGATGGAGCTGGACTTGCTGATGAGTTTTCTCTGGTGTTTGGCATCACCTGAATTGATCCTGTTTCCTCAGCTGGTCACAGCCTAGAGAAATATGCTGCCTACTGATAAAACATACTCAGCAGTGTTCCAAACACATCAAAAGACCTGAGTCTCTGCAGAAAGTACAATCTACGCTGGCTGCTGTGTTGTCCTCCCCACCCAGCCTGCTGTTCAGGTCAACACTCAGATACTTGTAGCTTTGCATCACCTCCACATCCTTTCCCTGGACAGCGACTTATCTGAGGAGCTTCCTATTACGTCAGAAGTCCACCACCAGCTCTTTTGTCTTGCTGATACTGTGCTGCGGGTTCTTCTATCTGCACAAGGCAAAGTCCTCAACTGACTACTGACCCATCTATATTGCTGATATATCCAACAATGTTGGAGTCATCTGTGAACTTCTGTAACTGGCAAGAGCTGGAGTTGTACTAGAAGTCGGACATGTACATGGTGAGCAGGACAGGAGATAGGAGGGTGACCTGAGATGCCCCAGTCAGCTCTGACACAAAGTGATTCTGTATCCACAAAACAGCTGGCACACCAGTCTGCTGTTTGCACCTACAGCATAGTAACCTCATACTACATAAAAAACAAAGTTAACCAACATATTAAAAATGCACCAAAAAATAACAAATGAGCACAAAGACTCTAAGAATCGTACCTCACCACCACTGGGACCTAGTGGTCCTCTAGGCCCATGCTGACCAGGCGGACCCTAAGGAGACATAATGAAATAGTGCTACAACCTCCTCCCATTATAATAAAATCGACACTGTGTGTTTCCTGTTGTGAATGGTATGATGCAGCGATGAGTGGAATGGACCAGCAGAACATGAGTGAAAATGAGCACAATGAAAAGAGATGAGGAGGCAGAGCAGATGGGAAAACGGGGAGGGGGGGGAGTCACCAAAACAGCCAGGAAGGTGACCCACCTCACTCAATACAACACAGTGCAGAAGGGCACTAAGGGACATGGGCCAAGGAAACGGGGGGTGGCAGGGGCAAAGGAGGGGTTGGAGGAGAAAAGCAAGCAAGTAAAGGTGAAAGAAATAAAGATGCTCAAGCAGAAGCCATGAATGGCTGCAAAAGAAGCAAATAGCCCCAGGAAAGCAACAGTTACTGAATCAGAGGAAGCACAGCCTTCTCTGTGGGTTGTGGGCATTATTTACAGAGACTAAAGGCTGCTCAGCAGACACTCACAGAGAATAAAGGCTGCTCAGCAGACACCCATGGAGACTAAAGGCTGCTCAGCAGACACCCATGGAGACTAAAGGCTGCTCAGCAGGCACTCAAAGAGGCTTAAAAAATCCTCAGCAAGCACTGATAAACATTAAAGGAGGCTCAGCAGGCAATTACAGAGACTAAAGGATATTCACACTAGCAAAAACGCAAAGAAAAGCGCAACGTGGTATATGGCACTTTTAAAAAAAAATTCTGCATTTTCGTCTCACGTTTGTCCACATTCTTGTGTGTCTTTATACGTTTTTCATGTTGTGTTTTATTAGCCATTTCTGATTCTACATGACTGTCCCTAGTGTTTGTGGGGAAAAAGAGGGAGTAAAAATGCACACAAACACTTTGGACTGCATTTGTATCCATTTTCCATTGTCATCAATAGGAGTGCTCAGTGCAGAGAAATGCATGCAGCATTATGTTTTCAAAATTTACTGCAATGCAGCGCACTAGTGGGGGCATCATACATTGCTTTTCGCTCACGGAGACTAAATTATCCTCAGCAGGAATTCAAGGAGACTGAAGGATGTTCAGTAGGCATTCCCTGAGACTAAATGGACATGTAAACACTGTAAAATGCTAATATCACCCACAATTCTTAGTGCAGAATTTCTCACTCTTGGAAATCAATTAATGTGGGCAATCTGTCAGATAATGAAGCCTGACAGACTGGAAAAATTCAAATTTGAGCAAATTTAAACACTGAAACAAGACCACTGCTTCCGGTTTCAATAACTAAGAATCAGTTATATCTACTTCACAACTAGTAGGAATGTTTATAAATACCAACAAAGAAGCAAGCTCACCATCAATCCTGCAGCGCCACTCTCCCCTTTCTCACCTGGAGGTCCGGGCATTCCCTGCAAAGACAGATTCGCTGATAATTATGTGTCAGTTACCAGTACCAACGTCATTCAGAACAAGTGGGCATCATATACCATTACAATTTTTATCCTCTTACCTGCACACCTGTGAAGTTATTTCCTTACCTGTGAGATGTGTATTATATTTTCCTATTGTGGAGAACATATATTTTTATTGGTACAATCAGTAGTTCTCAACCGGAGGACTGTGGCTTACTAGGGGACCTCAGTGAAGACTAAGGGGGGCTGTGCAATTAAGAAAAAAATACAACAATGCTAAAGCTAGGACTGGGTGGTATAGGATGTATACGGTATATGGATATTTTTTCTCAGTCTCTGTGAGTGGTTGCTGAGTCAAAACCACCGGGGAGCCAATGGAGTGAGGTCTGTTTAGGACTGGAACTGGTGTGGTGCTAAGGCATCACCCGCTGCACAGCAGCATGTGGGTTCAGTTAGGCACATGGAACATCTTATCTCTCCAGTGTGATAACCATCTCTCTGTCAGGAGAGATTTGTAAGCTCCACATTTCAGTGGCAGCACTCTCTGAGGTATGGAAACTGGGGAGTGGCCAGATCTCTGTAGGTAAGTACACCTGTTATTGGTCTGGTTGGTCTGATGGCTGCAATACTGTTAGCTGTTGCTGTGGTAGCTCCTCCACATGGTGTCTGATCTGCTGCTCCTGGTGGTGGCCGATGTCAGTCCTTTCAATGAGCATATTATGAAACTTCAGATTAAGGCACTCTCTGGTTGTCTAGTCTCTTGTCTCTGTGAATGCTCCAATCACGGTGAGTGATTTCATGGTGAGAGAATTATTTTATTTGCAACATCACTCGGTGATTGATGGGTGCCCACGAGGTGACACTCCTCTGGTCATGGGTGACTTCAATGTGACCACAGGCACTGGCAGGGCTGGCTATGAGGATTGTGTTGGTCCCCATGGGTCTGGAGACCAGGGTGAAAGTGGTTCCATGTTCTTTGACTTTGCAAAAGATCAGAATCTGCGGGTCACTGGATCCTGGTTCCACTGCCCTAAGCTACATTGATGGACTTGCTAATCCAGTACTGGATTACCAATAATTGGTAATAGGGTTCACATTGAGTGAAAATTAGAATAAACAGGGTTGCTCAGCAGCCTTTGTCAAAAGGGTCTGAGCAGACCTCACCTGTGAGTAAGCTTAATCTGTCAGTAAATCTCTTCTGAGGGTAAGGAAATGGTATAAATAATGTACATGGAAGATGAGGAGATATTGGGTTGTTTTGGCATCTTCAATTCAGTATTAAGCAATATATTGTTAATTATACTTTTGTTAGCATGACGATGTAAAGTGGCACTAAAGGCAAAGTAACAAATTGAGTATTTTAACTGATATGAATTAATGTTTGCAAGCATTTGATTTTACACTTAGAGATAGATTCTGTGCAATAAACAGGCTTCATTTTCCTCTGAAGTTTGTCCAGTGCTCAGGTGTGGTGTTAAAACAAGTAGGTCTTTGTTCGAGGCTTGTGTCACTGCAGCTTTTATGAATACAGTGTTAAACTTAACAAAACACTATGGAGGACATCTGCAAATTTATTTGCAGACACAAGTTAAATCCCCCATAGAGTAATTTGTATTCAATGATATTGGTTTTCTGTTTATTATGTTTGATCCATCTCTGTCTAATATTATGTTGTCTTTGCATTTAACTATGCACAATACAGTGTGAATAAGAAAGCCTTTAAGCAACAGTAGCATCTGAAACTTATTTACAGATGTTAAATTGTTCCAACGATTGCACAATTAATGACATTTTAATAGAAAAAATGATGCTGGTACCAAGTATAATATACCATTTGCACATACCCTCTACTCTTATACACATGTAGTTTTAATAATTAATAAACAAATATTGATAAAATATAAACCTTTAAACAGTCAACCTGGTACAAATGCATTTAAGTGAGTCCTAACAACATGTATGCATGTTAAGTATCCATCCATCCATCCATCCATCCATTTTCTGCTGCTTATCTGGGGTCAGGTTGTGGGGGTAGCAATCTAAGCAGGGATACCTAGCCCTCCCTTTCACCAGCCACCTTTTCCAGCACCACCGGGGGAATACCAAGGCATCCCCTGGCCAGCTGAGAGATATAGGGCTCCGTTTTGATGATCCAACACAAAGTGTAAAGCACAAAGCGGAACTGTTATGGCCATATCCAAATCCATTTTGCAATTTTGATGGAGGAAAAACCAGACTTTCTTCCAGCGCAAGGCGGAAAAGGGTTGTCCTAACTCAAATAAATTATTAGTATATAATTAATTATTAGAATAATAGTTAATAATTCACATCCAAGTTTTGGGCGTAACAAGCAATAAACAAATCAGAATGGCACGTCACCTCACCTTTAAAAGGCAGCAGCGCATAATCTACTGTGGATTGCTATTACAATGGCAGGTTTGTCCAGCAAACCAGATCGCTTTTCGTGTGAGGAAACAAACGTGCTTGTGAAAATGCACAAGCATATCATATATGGCAGCAGCACTGTTCCACTGAATCCTTTTGCATAATTAAGTCTCTGTTCGCAGCCACTGCACTTGTTCAGCAGCAAGCTTCCCTGTCTTCTGACATCATTATACCACTGTCGGCACTGCACAAGTGATCTATTGATGCCAGAAAATGAGGACACACTCGCTGCTATCTCATCTCACGACTCCTTCACCTCGCTTGCATATTTTATTTAAGTTTTGGGTCTGCAGGTTGCAAAATATAAATAAAATTTGATCTTTGTTGAAACAAAACACAACCTACAAATTTTAAGGTGTTTCAAAATGTTCAAATAAACAGCAACAGTGCTGTTATTTTTCTACTCTTACAATTTAGATTCCTTACCAGGCTACAAACGATTCAGATAATCATTTATTAATTTGGATCATTTACTATTTTGACGACGTGCATGCATGGTTTGAAAATAAGCAATGCGCTACCCATAATCTCTCCAGGAAGGGGTTCATAATCTCTCCATCTCTCCAGGGTGTCCTTGCTTTGCCCCTGGGGTCTCCTCTCAGTTGGAAATCCATGTTGGAAAACATCCTCTGGTCCCCTTTGTTGCAAATTGGGACCACCACCCCAGTCTACCGATCCAAAGGCACTGTCCCTATTGTACATCCCCAAGTCACTTGACAGTTTGCCAGAACCTTTGCTGAACATTCTTTCCCAAAGGCTCACAAAACTTCCACTTGGCCTGCCAGTACCTGTCAGCTGCTTCAGGGGTCCTACAAGCTAACTGAGCTAACCAAGCTTGAAAGGTCTCCTTCTTCACATTTACAGCTTCCTTTACCACAGGTGTCTACCATGGGGTTTGGGTTTGGGGATGTCCTCTGCGACAGGCACAACCTTATGGCTATAGCTCCACAATGCCGTCTCAGCAACAGAGTGCCAGAACATGGCCTATTTAGGCTCTATGTTCCCTGAGTCCCACAGGAGAGAAGTTCTACCAGAAGTGTGAGTTAAAGATGTCCCAGACAGGACCTCTGCCAGGTCTTTCAGGCATCTTCCCCTGCCATCAGATCCAACTCACCAGGTGGTGATCAGTTCACAAGCTCAACTCCTCTTCACCCCAGTGTCCATAACATGTGGACACAGATCCAATGAAACAATTACAAAATCAATCATGGTCCTGCAGCCTAAGGTGCTGTAGTGCCAGGCACACTTACGAAAATAATTATGTTTGAACATGGTGCTCGCAATGGACAAACTATGGTTAGTACAGAAGTCCAATAACTGATCACCACCCGGAATCTGATTGGGCTGGCCATTCCTCCCAATTACTCCCTTCCAGGTTTCACTCTCATTACCCACCTGAGTATTAAATTACCCCAGCAGAACAATGGAGTCCCAAGAGGGGGTGCTTTCCCACACCCCCTCCAAGGTCTCCAAGAGGGCAGATACTAAGCATAGACAACTTGAAGTCAAAGGGAGACCATTTTGTTCACAGTATCCATAAAAAATATATATGTAATGTTTTTAAACATGTTTCATATGCGGGGATTATTAAACATATCTTTATTATTAAAAAGTTCTTTGCAATGTTAGTGGGGAGAAAATGCTTTTAAAACAACATCATGGGCAGTGGTCAGAGTCCGAGCGCAGAGGCTGCTGGGATTGTTGCACTGAGAAAGAGTGGTGCACATGCATGTTTGGGATTATAAATGTATGTATGTGAGTTAGTCCAGTTTGCGTGTGTGACTGTTTATCAGTCTGCTTCAGTACTTGACTGTCCTTGGTAATAAACAGGGCGAGTATTACCGAGTGTGACTGTTTATCAGTCTGCTTCAGTACTTGACTGTCCTTGGTAATAAACAGGGCGAGTATTACTGAGTGTGACTGTTTATCAGTCTGTTTCAGTACTTGACTATCATTGGTAATAAACAGGGCGAGTATTACCGAGTGTGACTGTTTATCAGTCTGCTTCAGTACTTGACTGTCCTTGGTAATAAACAGGGCAAATATTACCGAGTGTGACTTGCAGCTGCAGTAGCCTGCTGTGAGAAGGGTTTTTTTTGCGGTTTTTCTGCCTCCCAAGAGCAACTTCACTTCAGCTTATCTTATCTTAAATGTGGTTAAGTGGGAAGTTAATGTTTGCCCATCCGACACAACATGGATTTAGAAGAGATAGTTAAAATGTCATTTAAGGAGATAGTGTGTACACCACAAGTGGGGAGGGGGGAGAATGAAGAATAGAGAGGTCTAGAGAGCTGGGTGATCATTGGTCATAGACGTAAGAAAGGACATGCACACTTTATAGAGGCTATATCACCTCAGTTGACTGTGTCAAAGCACACTTTACAGAGGCTGTATCACCTCAGCTGACTGTGTCAAAGCACACTTTACAGAGGCTGTATCACCTCAGCTGACTGTGTCAAAGCACTTTCAGGTGCTTCTAGCTTTAGAGTTGGAGGAGACTTGGGAGGCAAGTGACTTATACTGACCATTATAATGCATAATGAAGGTATCAATAATGCATTATAGATGAGTGCTTCATAGAGAATTTGTAAAGCACAATAAAGATATTTATAAATAGTTATAGCTGTGTTTATAATACTTCAATAATGCATTATAATGCATTATGAAGGTATCTATAATGTATTATGATGACTGGTTTAAGTAAAGTGTTCTGACTTTTTAACAGAAACCAACAGTGCTTCTTCCAGGATGTAAACAGCATGAAAGCTTGGCTTGTGACATTACACATAATCTTGGTTCATTTCATTTTAAAACCTTGTTGAATGTATCATACTTTGCAATTTTTGTTTTATTTTGTTGAAGGCTAATACCTTTATTTGAGAGTCTTTTCACTTATTAAGAATATGTGTAATGGCTAACAGGCTTCTGATAGTACAGCCATTTGCCAAATACGTTTTAGATGTACATTTCACTCTCTTTTTGAGAAAAATATCATATACTGTACAAAAAAAGAGTGCCGAAGAAACCTCATTTCACTCATGTTCAAAAGAAATTAAATTGTTTGGCAGTGTAACTAAATTATATTACATTTATATTAAATACATTAGCAATTGTTGTCATCATATCAGATCACGTACAAGAGACACAATATCATAAACTGTGTAGGGGGGCCTAAACAGGTTTTCCTGAACACAGGGGGTCCTTGTATAAAAAGCAGTTGACAATTACTGCCCGCTAAAGGCTACCTGTGCTTCAATGTGATTTTTTCTTCTTGTGTAGGCCTGACCTTTACATCTGTCAGCTACAGTTCCAGTGAAAGGTTTCATTTTAATATGCTTTCAGATAATGTATAGTTACCAATAGCTATTCCTTCAGAAATATTTATGCCTTATTGCTAAACTATTAAAATAGTCACAGGTGCACAATACTTTCTGTGAGAAATATTTACCTACCTGCAGCCCTATGGGGCCCGAGGCCCCTTTGAAGCCACGCAGCCCCTCATCTCCTTTCTGTCCGTACATCCCCTGCTGACCCCGGGGACCCACCACCCCGTCGATGCCCTAGAGGAGGACAGAAAAACAGGACAACACACACTTACACGTACAGTCACACTGTATGGACAACTCCGAAATGCCAGTTCACCTAACTGCAAATTTTTGGACTGTGGGAAGAAACAAGAGCATCTGGAGGAAATCTGCACAGCAAGAACATGCAAACTCCACACACATGCAGACCTGGGGGTGCAATCTGGAGCCCAAACCATGAGGGGAGTCAGCACTGCTGTCCCCTGAACCACTATACTGTACATGTGTACGTTCAAACACAATCATACGCATCCACACTCACTGATACACAACCACTGTGGCTATATTGAGGAGGAAGTGAATTGCATACTGATGATGTGAACTTCACTTCAACTTATCTTATCTTAAAGGTGGTTAAGTGGGAAGTTATTCTCTGGTGAGTAAATTAATGCGGTTATATTAATAGTTTACTTTATTAGCATCTTATTGTTTTAACTATAACTCAATAAAATAAACTAAACGTTAAATAAGTTTATATACCCCCCATATAAAAACAAAGGAATAGACATACTGGCACTCCCGGCTGACCAGTTGGCCCCTGATTTCCTGGGGGGCCTGGTGGTCCCTTAGAGAGACAAGAAAAAGGGGGAGAAAGAAAAAGAAATGCAGGAAAAGTTAGTTTTCCTTATTTGGAAATGTTGTATTCCCTGAGCCTTTTCACAGGTCAACTGTGTATAATGGTAATTCCCAAAACAGTACAGAGAAGAACATTATCCTTCTTTACCAGTGATCACTGTATGTCTTCACAGGCAAGAACTTACTACTTCTCCCTTGTCTCCTTTGGTGCCCTTTTGGCCAGGTCCCCCTGTTTCCCCCTGCAGTGGGAGGGTGTTGGTGAGGGAGAGGCAGACATATAAACGAACGTCAAGGATCCAACACAGACTGTGGGTACCTCTGTGTAAGTACAGCATACCGTACATAGCACTGACATAAGAGCAGCACAAATGTTCCTACACAACTCCAACATGTGAAAATACAAATAATAAAAGTGAAGGAATATAAATGCCTGAATGAAGCAGACCTATGAATAATTGCAATGCAGTATCACATGACCCAAGCTTTAAGTCATACCTTGTCTCCATCCTCTCCAGGGGGACCAGCTGGTCCAACTACACCAGTTAGCCCACCTGGGCCCTGATCACCATCCTTTCCACTTGGCCCAGGTTGTCCCTTCTCTCCCTGGTTGAGAGCAGACAAAGAGAACAACCCAGTCTCATTCTCAAAAAGTTAAATGACAGACTCAGGGGCCACTTTATTAGGTAGTACGTAGCTAGTACTGGGTAGGACTGCTTCAATGATGTCTTGTGTGTTCAGAGATGCCATTCTGTAGTCCACCATCATTTTTGTACTTGTGGCCTTCCTGTCTGCTTTATGGACTCAGTGACCATTCTTTACCGGCTCTCCCTTTTCTCCCATTGGTCCAGATGGTCCACTGCCGCCGGGACGTCCGGGCTGGCCAATTGCACCAGCTGGTCCTGGAGGACCTCTCTCCCCAGGAGCTCCCTACCAAGAAGAAACAGACATGACAAGCTAATTTCACTGATACACTGATTCACTGATGTATATACAGACATTTAGTAAATCAAGATGTCAAGTCACAGAGGATAGACGGATGGACAGGCTTATGTGCAAGGGGTGAGCTTTGCATACAATAGAAAACATATACATACAATGGGTCCTGCAGAACCAGTAGGTCCTTCCCCTCCTTTCAATCCAGCTGAGCCCTAAACAGCCAACAGAGTAGAGTTCATTATGAAGTTAGTCATGTCACACAAAAGGGGGATGAAATGGATGGATGATACAGTATCACCAGGTCACACAATTCATAATCATCACCAGCTCTAGCAATTCATAATTATTGCCACCAGCTCTAAAAGTTTGTAATCATCATCAACCTTTTGAGTACAGAGATTTAAAATGATCTGACACAGACAAACCCAGAAGTACTAATCTTACCATTGAGCCAGGACTGCCCCTGCTTCCACGGAATCCGCGAAGTCCTGGGGGACCACTCTTTCCAGGATTCCCTGAAGCACCTGGATCACCCTGAAACCACAAAAACAGTCTATGAGTGTGTTGTCAGTATCTCTGTCACTGTGTGTGTGTGTTGTCAGTATCTCTGTCACTGTGTGTGTTGTCAGTATCTCTGTCACTGTATGTGTGTTGTCAGTGGCTCTGTCACTGTGTGTGTTGTCAGTGGCTCTGTCACTGTGTGTGTGTTGTCCGTATCTCTGTCACTGTGTGTGTGTTGTCCGTATCTCTGTCACTGTGTGTGTGTTGTCAGTGGCTCCATCACTTTGAGTGCTGAAGATTTTTACTGACCCCACAACAACAGGTCAGATTTCCCTTGTAACTCAGACCAACCCACAGCCTGGCTTGGCACCTCTTCAGTCATATTCACAGTATCATGTGTTAAAAATCTTGAACAAAGTGTTTAATGCTATAGATCATTTGAAAGATTTTTCTTAGTAAAATGGGGGGGGGGGGTCTATGTTGATGTTTATTTACTTGTAACTGCCGAGCAGAGGAATGCTTAGTAGCATAGCATCACCATACTAGTTTTTCTATATTTATCTCTATTGCCACTAAATTTATTGCCAAAACTGCAATTGATAGCTGAGTAAAAGATAATTCTTTTGGTGGTCTGGATGTCAATGGTAACATTTAATTGGTGCTGTAATCTGCTGTATAATGGGTGCATAATGGACAATGGACATGAGAAAGTGCCTCGTCTGCCTAGCAATAGCAAACTGTGGTTTCAGTTACCTATGGTCAGCCTGGGCTCCAAAATATTAAATGGAAAGTACCAGAAATAAACAATTTAGAAGTTACAAGCCATTCTGAGTAATCAATCCTTTATTGTCCCTCATGGGGAAATTCTTCTTACACTGCCCTCAACTTGCTCTTTGCAGAGCAAGCTATCTGTGAAGGGCAGCCACTTGTTGGGGCACTGAGGGAGCTGGGGGTCAAGGACCTTGCTCAAGGCCCTCCAAACATTCTGAAGCTGGGTTTGAACTGGCAACCTCATGATTACCAGCACACAGGCTTAGCCCATTGAGCCACACACTGCCCCCAATAGCCTGCTGAATCAGTCATACCGGAAGATATTTTTTTACGTTTTTTTTATTTGTTATGTTTGCAGTTTTATGTTAATTCTGGTGTGTTGCATATTCTGCAAAGTGTCACTCTGCTTTGTCATAATGAGAAACTGCTTCAAGGAGTAGCAAAAAGAGCTAAATATGACACTGGACAAAGTTCAGAGCAATGTAAATGTTTGTAAATAGTTTAAAATTTAATGTTTAATGTTATTTGACAAATGTGTTGCCTATGTGTTTAAAATATTCTGGAGGTGTATTTCACATGTAGGACAACAACTCAAAATTCAGTATAAGGACCAAGTGTGTTTCAGGTCTATTGTTTCAACAACAGAGTACCTGTGTGCCTGCTTTTTTTGGAGAGGTTTTATGAATAATGTCTAGTCTGAAGATCTTTAAATTTGAGGCCAAACCATTTTCATAAAACTGAAAAAGCTTATCTATCAATATCTACAAAATAATTTCGTCCCATTTTGATATATTCTGAGTAATAAGCCTTTAATTTTGGGTATGTCTTTCAGGTAGGGATTCACCATAAACATACTTAGAGTTAAAAGGGACATACCACCTTACCTTGGAACCCTCTTTGCCAGCCACACCAGGTAAGCCTTGTTCCCCAGGAACACCAGGTGAGCCCGGGTGACCTCTTTCACCCATGGGCCCAGTCTCTCCTGATTTACCCTGGACAATCCCGGAAACATGTAGACATCATCATGTAGTTACAATGTCCTACAGTAGGAGCCACTTGAATTTTCCCATCCCAGCCGGCTGCCAGCCGACTCCCAGCCAAGTCCCAGCCAAGTCC
>JAODJW010000094.1:131355-149123 GCA_026777045.1 Hyperopisus bebe
CCATCAGGGACCCAGCAGGGTCCTGTCAAGGATCAGCCATGGAGGGCTGGGAAAATTCAAGTGGCTCCTACTGTACATTTATCACCCTATCAGAATATCCCTGCTACGTCACAATATTACTCAATCCAGTGATATCACCTGGTCACAACAGCCCTACAATATCACCCGACACTAAGATATCACCCATTCACAATAACCCTGCGATATCAACTGGTCATAACAACCCAGCAATATCACCCAGTCACAACAACCCTGCAGTATCACTCAACACTGCGATATCACCCATTCACAATAACACTGCAATATCACCTAGTCATAACAACCCAGCAATATCACCCAGTCACAACAACCCTACAGTATCACTCAACATTGCGATATCACCCATTCACAATAACACTGCAGTATCACCTAGTCATAACAAACCAGCAATAGCACCCAATCACAACAACCCTACAGTATCATTCAATACTGCGATATCACCTATTCACAATAACCCTGCGATATCAACTGGTCATAACAACTCAGCAATATCATCCATTCACAATGACACTGCAATGTCTCCAGGTCACAACAACCCTACAATATCACCCAGCACTTCGATATCACCCCTTCACAATGAAGCTGCAATATCACCTAGTCATAACAACCCAGCAATATCACCTAGTTACAACAACCTTACAATATCACTCAGCACTGCGATATCATCTGTACACGATGACACTGCAATATCACCTGGTCATAATAACCCTGCAATATCACCTAAGCCTGTAATATCACCCAGTCATGACAACCTTAAAATATCACCCAACACTGCAATATCACCTGGTCACAGCAACCCCACAGTACCACCTAGCCCTGAGAATACCAGTCGGTCACCATAACCCTGCAATATCATCCAGTCATAACAACCCTGCAGTATCTCCCAGTCATAAAACTGCAAAGGTTTCCTAGGAATGACTGTGATACAGTGATGGTCTATTCAAAATGTGTATAGGAGAGACAGTCTCCTACAGAATGATCAATGAACTGGGTGATGAAGTACACACATAATGCGTAATACAGCACAGCACGCAGTGAAAGCATGACGCAGTGAAGTATGTTAACATCAGTCTCCTGAGGGTGACATGACTTTTCCTGTTATCATTAAACCCTTTTTCCCCTCTTTGTCTTGTTTTTGAGGCAGAAAATCCAAAACCTGTTACTATTGGTGCACAGCATCAAAAACCACAGAGAATTTATATGATCATATTTTTTTGCTCCAAGCACAAACTTAGGCATATAATACCTGAAATCCCTGCACATCTCCATTAAATAAAGAGGCAGATGCTTCCATTTGCAGCGGAAGTTTCTTACCTGAGGTCCTACCACGCCTGTAGGTCCAGGTGGCCCTGTCTTTCCTTGAAATCCCTGTAGAAGGAGAGAACAGTATTTCAATCACACATAAAACATTCCTTTATTGGATGACTTCACCTGAAATGAAACATAACTCACTGGCTCCCCCCGCTGGCCTGGATGACCAGGCAATCCATCTTTTCCAGGAGGACCCTAGTGCAGAGACAAAGGAATGAGAGACCTATTAATGCTGCTCCAAACTACTGTTGTTTACATAGATTCATCTAAAACTACTGACATACATTTGGTCCCTTTGGTCCCGACTCTCCATTCAGTCCTTGTGGTCCTTGAGGTCCCTGCAGTTAAATGAAGACAGAAGATATGACAAAATAATGATGGATTGATAGGTTAGGGTTAGGGTTACCCTACAGGTTACCCTAACCCTAACCATGAGAAGTAATTCTAGAGCATCTGTTAAAAAGAATAAATATAACTGACAAATAAAATAGTTCAACCTTTTAATATTTTGCACATGACCTACACATAATAAATAATTCACTTCAGAGCTGAGCCCATATGAAACAAATTAGTCACAGAACTCACAGAAACACAGAGAGAATCTGTAATGTCTAAGAGCATCAGTCTGTTTGAGAAGTCATTGGAGTGACATACCCTTTCTCCCATCGGTCCTGGGGGGCCGTCATTCCCGACTGAGCCCTGGGATTAGAAAGCTTATCATAACTAAAGACATTAATATCCTGAAGTAGCATGTCTATAGCCAGACTTGTCCAGGCTCTCATACAGATAACAGTAGCCTGGACGGTGGGGACCCCTGACCTTGTCTCCCGGTTTCCCTGTAGGACCTCTTGCTCCTCTGCTTCCCCGTGTGCCCTGTGGGAAGCAGAACCATGACACAGCAGCAGCACAGGCTGAAATACCCCAGAAGGTGACCATGATGATCACAGTAGCATGAGGCCATACTCACTGTGGGACCCCTCTGCCCTCCAGCTCCTGCTGGCCCCGCCGGGCCCTGGAGCAGAGACACAGCACATTAAAGTTATGCTGCAGGATTAGCAATGCCGTATGTTTTAATGGTGCAGCACATAGCCTGTACTGATAAACCCAGCAGCCAACCTTCCTGTTCAGTGTGACATCTCCCTCAGATCAGGTCAATACCTTTTGCATTAGGGGTAGCTTGTGGCTCAGTGGGCTAAGCCTGTGTGCCTATAATCTCAAGATCACTGGTTCAAACCCAGCCACAGCACATCTATGTCCTTTGTGGACAAGCTGAGGGAGGCGTAAAGACAATAATGCATTAATTGTCATGTACTGTGGATAATGCTGGTTCTGCTCCACCTGTCACTATTTCACAGGTGTTTCTGCAACTAATCAAGTCTTCCATCTACACATTAGAAACTATTATTTTCCTGAAAATTTATATTGGAAAAACATATATTACTTAAGAGATTAGGAATTTTACACTAAGACATATGATGACTGAAGGCCCTTCGTATGTCATATGTCTATTTTTAATGGTTTAATGTGTCTGCTTCACATCTTTTTTTTTTTTTTTAAAGAGAGGTCTTGCTGCCCTGCATTCATTGGCTCAGAGAATTGGTTCCTATGAGACGGCACACACTAACATGTCAGATTTCCAGAGTTCCATTCTTACCCTTTTCCCTTTCTCTCCCAGAACTCCAGCAGGTCCAGGGAATCCTACTGAGCCCTACAGGTCAACATGAGGACATTAAAATATATCAACAGAACATTAGGAAATAGTCCGAAGGATATTCAAGCATATGGAGACAGCCGTCATCTGTATTCATATCTGGACCTTCGGTCCTTGTCTTCCTGGGTATCCTGGCAAACCAGGAACTCCAAGCTTGCCCTGGAGGAGAAAAATGGAGTGAAGAAGAGGATGGAATGCAGCTTCAGAGAAGACAATGACATGAGCTGTGAGTAGGTATTGGACAAAACATACAGACTAAGAGGATGCACCTTTTCCCCCATGGTCCCTGCCGGTCCAGATTCCCCTAGGGGTCCAGCTTGGCCCTTGGGCCCTTCAGGTCCATCTTCCCCACGGGGACCTGTGACCCCTTCGTCACCCTATGAACACATGGATTGTAAGAGACATGGGGATCAAAGGCCCCTCACTCTGTATTGAAAATGTAGTGAGTGACCGTATGTGTGTGTGTGTGACGGGATGGATGTTACCCTTTCTCCTATGATGCCCATTTCTCCTTTTTGCCCGGGGAAACCCTCTTCTCCCTGCAGAGAAAAGACTCCACTTTTCTGTTATGTGGCCTATATAATGATCATCACAAGAGGTCTCCAAAAGAACAAGTTTTGCCTACACACTAATATACAGTCCTGGTAAATAATATTCACTGAACCCCTGAATTTTATATACATGATGTACCCATTATCTCTATGAAAAAATATGTAGTGAAACATCTTAGGTTTAAATACATTCATATATTTTGTACAGAACAGCACAGGACAACAAATAAATAAGAATGGGAGAAAAAATCATGAAAACGCAAACATCACCATGACACAATTATTTGTACCATCTTGAAAAATTCAAATCTGTGTGGAAAAGAAAGCTTTAGATTTTCATTTCAGTTTAATTGTACTCAGCTGTGTTAAATTTTCAGTGTGCACATAACTTGAATTACCTAATGAATCATAGCTTTATTGCTTTAAAGGGCGACTTTTAGTTCCCGTTCCTTCTTCACAATGATAAAGATAAGCAAGCTATCAGAGCATCAGAAATGCTAAGGTCACCAAGCGTATGGATTCTAAAGGGGACGGGGCCATCTCCAAAAGACCTTGGCATCCCTGTTTCAACAATTCATAATGTTTTAAGATGTTTGCTGTCAAGAGTCTTCTGGGGGATGGTGGGAAGAGGAAAATTGATCAAAGAAGCCTTCAGACTGTGGAAAAAATATCCGCAGAATTTAAGGCTGACCTGGATCAGTCTGGCTTGATGGTTTCAACCTGTACCATATGCTGCACGCTAAACCAAGAAAGGCTTTTTGGGCAAAGGCCAATGGGGACACCGCTGCTGAAAAAAAAACTACTCATCTTTCCCAAAACCTACCTACAGAAAGCACAGTCTTTCTAGCAAAATGTTCTATGGACAGATGCAATCAAAGTACAGCACTTTAGCAATGCAGACTACTAATTTGCTTAAGGGTGAGGAAATGAAGCTTATAAGGCAAAGGACACCCTCTCTATAGGCAAATATGATGGAGGATCTGTAATGGTATAGGGCTGCTTTGCTACATTTGCTACTGGGACCCTTGAACAAATTACAAGGAATCATGAAATCAAAGGAATGGTGAAGCAGTTCAGGGTGATGTGCACCCCATGTCAAAAAGCTAGGTTCGGTTCAAAGATCATGGGTCTTCCAGCAAGACAATGATTATAAGCCCAAGTGCAAAATAACAGAATAACTGTTGAAAAAGTAAACTAGACTAAAAGATATTGCACTTAAACTGGCCAGCAACGGGTTCTGATCTCACTTTGATCGCAAATCTGTGGAAAGAGCTGACTATTGGGAAAAGAAATCCTGCAAAAAACTACACATGAAGAGTAGCAGAAAATGCCATCAGACAGGTGCAAGAAGTTTACAGAGAGTTAGAGGGCATGCTTGGAGGCTGAAATTGTTACCAAGAGTTGTGCAGCCAAATATTAGGGAAGGACACCTGTAATGCTGTCCTGATATTTTGTTTTTTATTATTATTATTTCTGTAAAATCACTAAGTTGAAAAGGCGTCTTTTTGAAGAATAACTTTGGATGTACAGTACTGTTAAAATATTCTGATACAAAGTTGGTACATTCCCAATTATTTCTGAGATATTACACATGATATACAAAAATCAGGGTGCCAATAATGCTGACCAGGAGTGTATAACAAGCGTGCATATTTCAGCTTATATAAAGTGACTGTATGCTGACACTATGCAAGCTTATCAGTTACACATTAGTATATGCTATCACTATACAAGCTTATCAGTTACACACCACTGTATGCTGTCACTGTACAAGCTTATTAGTTATACATTACTGTATGCTGTCATTATACAAGATTATTAGTTACACGTCACTGTATGCTGTAAAGATTATTAGTTACACATTACTGTCTGCTGACACTATATAAGATTATTAGTTACACATCACTGGTCACCTTCTCTCCTTTGCTCCCCTTCAAACCCCTCACTCCATCAGCTCCCTGTGGAACAAGAACAGCTAAGAGTCAATATTTCAATAAAACAATACTCTGCCCCAAGGCTTATATTACTGAATTCTTACCTTCACACCTCGTGACCCAGGGTAGCCAATTGGACCCTGCACTCCAGACACACCCTTACAATTAAAAAAAGGATACATTTAGCACGTAAAACATTTACACAGGGAAATCAGAAGAAAGGGTGGGCCATGTGTCATTAAGCAGAGGACTGCAGGAGCCTGGTGTCATAGCAAGAGCTGCATACACCAGCAGGTCACATCTCACCTGCATTCCCTTTTCTCCTGGTGGACCTTCCCTCCCTGGGTGACCCTGAACACAAGACATTTGACAGTTAGTGCAGAAAACATATGTACCTCAATCAAGCTGCTTTCCAAAGTTTATCTATCCAAATCTTCACACACCGGTTTGAATATACTGTATATTTATCTATGTTATTGTGTATAGAATTTGCATTATTACTAATGCACAGGCTATGTTAGCAGTCCTGAGTAACAGTACTAACCCCACCATTTTGTACTTTCTGTCTAACAAGAGTGTTAACACTGTACACTGAAACGTTTTAACTAGAGTCATACATCATAAAACAATGGCATCTAATGCTGCGAATGCAAAAAAAATGATTTAAGTCCTATTTCACCTATTAACTTATATCACTATGTTCAAATTTCCAATAACTGTGCTCCGTTATCACTGTCACTGTTAAACTTGGAGTACAACAGGGACCGGTGCTTAAACCTATATTTTTCTCTCTGAACATGCTGTCATTAGGTAATATAATCCATCCTTCCATCCATCTGTCCATTTTCTGTATCCGCTTATCTTATACAGGGTCGCAAGGGGTTTGGAGCCTATCCTGGAGACTATGAGCACAAGACAGGGAACAACCCATGATGGGGCACCAACCCATTGCAGATAACATAATAAGAAACCAAAAATGTTAATTATCACTTATACACTGACAGCACCCTAATATACATTTCAGCTAAAACCAATGATACCTTATTGTCACTTTAGCTAATTGCTAATGAAGTGAAGGCTAGATGAATGAAAACTTTCTGTCACTGAATGTGGAGAAAACTCAGGTTCTGTTATCTAGCAGTAAGTGTGCAGAGAGGCATGCTATAATGTCTGCACTCCACTCTGAGGGGCTGAACTTCTGCGTCAGCAGTTCATCTTGTAACCTTAGTGTCATCTTGGATGTAAGCTTCTCATTCTAATCTTCTACAGCTATGGAACATTGCCAAGCGATGACATTTTCTCATTATTCAAGACAACGAGAAACTATATGCCTTTGTACAGAGAAATGCTCAACTGTCAGTGAGTACACACCGCACATTAAACACCTTATAGAGATTCAAAAGCCAGCCTGAATTGTTACCAGGAACAAGAAGGTTTTTACACAGATGATCTGTGCTCTTAATTGGCACTCACCGGGGGGCCGTCGATCCCTGGTAGGCCCTGCATTCCCGGTTTGCCTTGTGGGCCCTGAAAGGCAGCACAGAAAAAGTGAGAAAGTTCAGAACGTACTCTGGGGCAGCTTTGTCATCATAAAGGTGTAGCACATTGGCTGGTAAAAGGCTGAAAAGTGTCGCACCTTCTCTCCTGGCAGTCCGATAGCACCCTGAACACCAGGCAGACCCTGCAATGGTGACAAAGGACACTTGAGTGTGTAGTGAGTGTGTCTCTGTACATGAGCAGTGTATTGATACAGACCAGTACATAGTTGTCTACAAACTGGCTAGCATATACCCACAACATTTCCAGTATTTAATCTGGCTTCACGTGTCCCTCCAAAAAAATAGAACTTTACACTTAAATTATTATGTTATGTCCCCCCCAATATGAAACTGTCTCCAGGTCAGGTAAGGTTGGGGAGCATGTGCTGATACAGTGTAAACCAGACTGCTCTGGCCGCTGATAGGCAAGTAAGTGATCATGGAACCTGTTAAGGATGACCCTAGCAAGGACCTTACCCGGCACTGAAAGCAATGTTATCCCCCTGTAGCTGCCACAATCCAAGTGATCACCCTTCCCCTTCCTCTAGCATTTGATGGTAACATACCACGGTGATTGTCACAGACGTGCTAGCAGAAATTAGCATGAAGTAAATCGTTGTGTTTCAGGGTTGGTACTATCCAACCTGGCTCCTCGTGTATCTTCACCGTTTGGCCAGTAGGTGTCGCTGGCCATCCTGCCTTCTGTCATTCAGTACTTCTCCCTTCTGTGTTTCTATGCCTCCTGGACCACTGCATAGCTCAGTGGGCTGTTTATGTGGCTCAGAGTCTGAACCTGCTGCTCATAGGTTTTGAGTCTCACTGGTCATTGGTGTTTATTGCTTTTCTGGTTCCCCCTGTGTGTTCTGTTGCTTTAATAAACCTTTGTGTCTTGGAGCTGTGAGTGGATTGTCACCAGCCTTTTGTCTGAGTCTGTAACAGTGATGTACATCGTATGAACAGTAAATAAGCATTTATTTTCAAACCTGGCAGCCCCTTTACTGAGTTATAACCATTCTGCAGTGCAAACGAGCTGGAATTGTGCTGTAATTTGCATCACTTTGCGGTAAGGCTGGAGTTCGGCCTGGTTCCTGTATGCCGGCGGAAAACCGCCATATGTGTTTCTATCACTTTGTCTCTAATTTCTGTTAATTGTCCTTTATCTTTTATTTCATCTTTTCTTTCTACTTCCTAGAGAGGAGGTTGGTATCCAAAAGTGTCTTTTTCATTGTAATGGTTAACATTTCGATGACACACTTTACTTTAGTTAGGGGAAAAAAGATTTTAGGTATTCTGACTTTACTTACTTTTCCAACATATTATGTTTGGATACCTGTAGAATGGCTTGTATTTAAGGTAAATATTTCATACAAATTAGCTTTTAAATAGGCTCATATTTTGCACGGGCAATACACTTGCTTCTGTGTGTAGGATGTTACATCTTCGGGAGATTTCTAGGTTCCCATACGCGTAATAACTTTGTCTGTTACTTCTTTGATAATATTTGATCTTATTTTATTTGTTGTGTGTGTAACAGTTGTGAGTAAAAGGGTCTATTAGTTGTAGCGGCTTGTAATGTGGTTACCTGGTATCCAGGGTTTCCTTGCTGACCCGGTGGCCCTGCCTCCCCCGGAGGGCCCTGTTAGCAATGAGATCACTAATCAAACAAAATCACAACGTGACTATTCTGCAGTCTATGGGGAAGAAACCAAATCCCAAATCTATACTTAAGAATAATAGGGATGTGATTCAGGTGCGAGAGGGGTGGGAGAGAAAAACTCCCACCTACCAAGTTTCCCTTTGATCCTGGGACACCATCCATACCACGGATACCCTGTACAAGACAGAGATGGAGAAGCAGATAAAATATATGCCGTGTCTCTGAACTCAGCAAGAACAGCACAGCAAAGCACAAGGCAGGCAATTAGCCATGTGCCAATCCCACTTACCGGCTGGCCAGGGGGTCCTGCTGGTCCTCGCGGTCCAACCAACCCTCGAGAGCCCTGGGATGCAGCAGCGAACCACATGGCACATGAGTTCCTATTGCTAATGCAGTGTGTCAGAGTGTAACCTGCACATGTATGTGCTTGTTATCTAACTTATGCTATAAGTGTATAAATAAGTAAACTAAAGCATGTGTGCCGGATCTGTTTTATATGTAGAGGAGTAACAGACCGTGAACAGTATGTCTATGATGAACAGCATATGTCAATGCTGTATACAGGGTATACATACCAAAAACAGTGCAGACAGAATGGGTACAGAGTATAAACCATTATTGGAGTGTGTCAGGGCCACACTATACTATCACAGAATCTACAGCATGAGTAGGCTGTGTACAAGACATACAGTATGTGCAGCACGGTTTTCTATCGCCCATTTGCACGTAACATCAATGATGTCAGGTCACTGTGTGGGTCAATTAATTTTGTCAGAGTGGGCACACTGATTCTAGTTTGTGAGCTAGGCAGGTTTCCACTGAGAAGTACGAGATGGGGAGGGGGCAAGGCTAGGCTGACCACAGGTCACCCCACTGGAAGCCTGACGTAGGGAGAGGGGGGAATCTATCCAACTGCACACCACTCACTTTGTACAGTACTAATGCAATTAGTAAAATCAGTCACACTACGAAATGCTACCAAATAAACCACAATCCTTTCACAATACTGTGAATATACAGTCCATCCAGCCACCTTCTGTAACTGCTTGTCCTACTCAGGATCATGGGGGTTCTGGAGCCTATCCTGCTAGCTTTTGGCACAAGGCAGGGAGCAAACTCCACACGCATGGAGCCAGGGCAGACACTTGAACCCTGGTCCCAGAGGTGTGAGGCAACAGTGCCAAGTACCGCACCACGGCACCACCTCTTCTAATATTATGCAGGCAATGAAACTGGGTAGTATAACACTACTACATTTGGTAGCCAATAATGTAATAGTGTAATAATTTAATTCTCTTTTTAAAATTGTTATTATTATACTACTATTTATTTGTCTTTGCTAAGTCTTATTGATATTTTTAAAGTTATATGTATATATAAATGAACTTTCAATTGTACTATTATTATTTATTTGTTCTGTTCTAAATTTTTAATAAAAATGACAAGGAATGGAGCTTTTTGTGTTGCCAGGGGGGTTTGAGTAGGAGAGGGAAACACAATTTTTGTCTGGGGGGAGGACGCTGAAGGGGGAAGGTTTACCCAGGCTGCAATCCAAGTTAGAACCGCCACTGATCTCGGACAGTCTGGGCCCCATTCAGTTTGAATAACACCATACCAGCTACCAGAGGACACCACCTTGAACCACTTAGACAATAAAGACTGTTACGCAAGACTACTATTTGTAGACTTCATCTCTGCATTCAATTCTTTAATCCTATCCAGACTGATACCCAAGTTCTTAGACTTTGGAATCAACATTTCCTTTTGAAATAGTATTCTGACATGTTCAAAGGTAGACCCCAGCAAACCAGTGAAGACTGCTCAGAACATGACTGCCACACACTCTACCTACAGGTACAAATAAAGTAACCTGAACCTGAACACAGCTCACAAAATTCTGGAACACATACACACCTTGCTATGCAAGATAGGTACACCACAGCCACTTTTTCTCTTTCCCCACCTGTTTCTGAGTCTTATTCGTCTGAGTTCTTAAGGCTCTAGACAGTAATAGATCTTCAGCAGTTGGACCTTAAAATTACTGTTAATAGACTTGTTCCCAAGAAAGCATATCTTGAAACTAGTGAGCTCAGAAATTATAGACCTATCTCAAATCTTCCTTTCAATTCACAGATCCTGGAAAAAGTTGTTGTTTGTTAGCTATCTTCATTCCAACAGAAATGCAATACTAATTAACTTTTTCATTCTGGTTTTAGACCAAACCACTGCATAGAAACAGCCCTAGTAAATGTAATGATTTGCTTAAGGCTTCCGATCATGACTGTATATATTTGTTGGTGTTACTAGATCTAACTGCAGCATTCAATACTGTGCACCATATTATTCTCTTAGACTGGCTGTGGTTGGCATTAAGGTGACAGCACTCTCCTGGTTTTGTTCCTATTTAATGGATCATTTTCAGTTTGTTCATGTAATTAGCTACTCTTCCAAGCCAGCTAAAGTTAAATATGTTGTCCCACATGGATCAGTGCTGAGCCTGCTACTGTTCACTTTATATATGCTACTCCTTCGTAACATTAGAATTCATGGTGTTAATTTGCATTATCATGCTGATGATACATAGTTATATATACAATACCATTCAAAAGTTTAGACACACACCTATAAAAAGGTTTATTTGTACTGTTCTCTACATTTTATAATAATTATACCACACAACCACAAAATAATATATATTGAATTATGCACTGGAAAAAAAGTATTTAAACAAAAAATAAATAAATAAAATAATAATAATTAGTTGGGGGGAGGGGTGCTTTGTAGGTTGGGCCCGAGAAAGTTCACATCCCATGAAAACAGAGTAATCCCTCCATTGGGTGCTTGAGCAAAGCTATTAACCCCAATTGTTCCAGGGACTGGCTGACCCTACTTTTTCCTTTATGTCAGTTTCATGAGGTGGCCTCCCTGGAAGCTTTACCAGCTGTCCTGAAGGAGGTCCCACATATATGCTGAGCACTCATTGGCCACTTTTCCTTCACTCTCTGGACAAACTCCTACAAAACCATCTCCACTTTGTTTAAGTCAAGTGGCCAGGTCATGTGATGTGACACTGTCACTCTCTTTTGTAGATGGCTTGCTCTGTCCAAACGTTTGACTGGTACTTTATCTGTGAAACTGGATGATGCTGCCTAGCTCTCTGTTGAATGGCTAAAAAAATCCTTAAGTTAAACACAGTGAAAACGAAAGTACTGCTACTTAGTTCTAAGGCTGCTCAAAGTAAACTTGACAACCTCAGCCTTAGTGGTTTTCCTTTTCAGCCTAACACAGTCAGAGATCTTGGTGTCCTTGATAATTCAGATCTATGATTCAACGTTCATATTAGAAATATTAGAACGGCATAACAAAGCTCAGCCTCAGAAGACGCTCTCCTTTCATGATGTAGAAAAACTTTATAACATCCAGACTGGACTACTGTAATTCCTCCAGTCTGGTTGTATATCTGGATCCTTAAATAAAGTTCAGCTGGTACAAAATGCAGCAGCCACAGATCTTACAAACACAAAAAATGTATCATATCATCCCTGTTCTATGCTCCCTTCATTTGATTTTAAGTTCTGGATTGATTACAGAATATTGGTATTACCTTATGAAGCACTGAATGGCCTTGCACCAGAATATCTTAGAGAACTACTGGTCTCTTACAACCCTCCTCGTTTGCTTCAATGTCAAGGCCCAGGATATCTGTTAGTATCTAGAGTAGAAAGCACTACGGCAGGCCGCAGAGCATTCTCTTATAGAGCTCCTCAGCTGTGAAATAGTCTTCCAGTATATATACAAGATGCAGGCTCACTCTCAATATTCGAGTCTAGGCTAAAAACACACTTGTTTAGTCTAGCCTAAAGGGATTATTGGTATAGCTCTGGCTAAACACTCACCCCCAGTTAGACCTACAGTGTGAGGTGCAGAGTTGGGTGGGGATTGGTGCTATTGCCTTTGAATGAACTGTTCTGTCAGTGCTGTCACTGTAGCTAATTGCTCACCACCAGTTAGGCCTTCTGTGTGAGGTGCAAAGCTGGATGGGACTTTGAATGAACTGTACTGTCAGTGCTGTCACTCTAGCTTCACACGCCCTTGTGGAATTGGAGTACTGACATTCTGCGACTCCCCATGCCTGCTCTCCCACCTGCCTCTCCCTCCTACTTATGCTGCCATAGCCATATCTGCCAGAGCTTACATCACCTAACTGTTTGCACTGCCTCTAGTCTCTCCCACTTTGGCTAATGCATTTTTTATCTACCCAGATCACCCTCCAAGGATGTGTTTCTTGGACACCCTAAAGATCCAGATAACCTGCATACTCTGCCACCTGCCCACCCTCTTACCTATGATGTCTCTCTTGCCTGCACAGCTGTTGTACCACCATTCATCATGCTGTCAGAAGCAGCATCATCACTTGCCTGACCTTTGCATTTACAACTGAAAATGTTGGATTGTGTAAATTAGGATTTGTGAATTTGACATCCTCTGTGGCCCTAGGAGGATTTTCTCCCTCTTTGAGTCTGTTTCCTCCCAAGATTTCTTCTTACTAGGGAGTTTTTCCTGGTCACTGTCGCCTCTGGCTTGTTCTCTATGGGCTTTGGGCAGGGGCAATGTAAAGCACTTTGAGACAATGTAATATTGTGAAAATCCACTATACAAATAAAACTGAATTGAAATAAATTGAACAAATAACTTAGTAACTCAGTTACCACTCAAAGACAAATCATGAAAAAATATAGTGACTGCATGAAATACATGAAACATTATGACTAATTTATGATGAATGAACATGAGATCAGTACCTAAGTAACACATAGTTTCTGGTTAGTTAATACATTAAGTAAGAGTGTACTACTACATTACCCGAGCAAAGTATTACTGTACAAAGTGTACAGTAGCGTATGTGTAGGACATGTATAGCCCCAGAGCGTTACTCACAGGTTCACCTGGCTGCCCTCTCGGCCCTGGTGGTCCATCTGAGCCCTAAAACACAACAGTACCCACAAGAGTGCAGGTTTTCCAGTGAGTAAAGGCCTACCTCTTATTATATATGACTGCTCTCAGTGAGGTATTACACATCTGTATGTAGAGTATCTCATTCTCTACTCCCAGTCCAATAGACAAATGGCTGTGTAGTTACAGTGAACTACTGTCACGGGGAACTGCATTCAAGAGAGTTATATCCATGCAGTTCTAGATGAGGCATGGTAAAAGAGGCTCACTCCTTTACTCAGAGATGTTATTACGAGACGAAAGACAAAGGAGGTGATCCTGCTCTCACTTTTTCTCCTGGGTTCCCAACTGGACCAAGTACACCTGGTTTCCCCCTTTCTCCCTGAGAACCCAAGAGATTTTATTACACACAAGGCAAGCACTGTTACTCAAAGACTAAGTACAAACATTACAAGCATAATTACCCACAATGCATGCACCCACTGACATGTGTCATGATAGTCTTCACACATAATGCTTATAAACACAGAATTTACCACCAGAACTTGAATTACTTGCACACAAGTCATATATTTGATTATACACTCTAAAAACTGAAAATGAAACACTGTCACAAAGCAACCGCAACAAACATATTAATTACTCACTCTTAAAAGAACACAGCAAAGGTTATAAAACTCAAATACAAAATGGATACACATACAAGTTTCACTATCCAACTAAATTAAATCCAACACACGTTACAAACATAGCAGAGTATAGCACTGTAAACACAGAAATGTAGTACACATAAAGAGATGCTCTGCTCTCTTTGAACAACTCACTCTATGACCCTTGCTCCCAGGGAGTCCGGGTAAGCCATCAAATCCTCTGTCACCCTAGAAAATTACAAGCAGGAAATCCATCAATGTGTATCTCTTAGGAGAAATCTGAAAGCTGTTCAAACTTTCGGACTGCTTCAGAGGACAGAAGACAATCCAGAATTACAAAGGTGTCATCAGCATAGTTTGCTGGGAGTGGGATGTGTGTTGTCTGTGGCACTGGGCAATGTAGCAACATATTTTATAACAATCATTTTTTTCATACTGGTCTATATTAATAATTATCATGCAGTGTGTCTGTAATGCAAGTGCTTACATTTGGTATGTTCCACTCTTTGGCAATGCTACGAATAATGAAATAAATTCATAATATTTCCGGTTTTAGTTGGCACCTATTTTTGGCAGAGATTCCAATACACAGCAGGAGTCTATGGCATCATAGGATTCTTTAATTTGCCAGAGTACCGCCACATCACCTGTCTCCTTGGTTTATCCACAATATCTCCTTTTCACAAAAACGTTGTGCCTGCTGTGCTTTTCTTCACCGACACCGAAGTTTCCTCTCAGGAAGCGTTATTCTCTCCCATGACTCACGTGTATTACCAGAAAAGCACTATGTGGTGTTCTTCACTAAAAGAATAAACCTGCTGTGTGTTTGATGTGCATAGGTTGTCCATTCTCAGAACACAATGAATATCAACAGGCCAGGGTATTTTAGTCAGCACTGACAAAACGCTACTGGTCACCGTCTTCCTAGCGTTTTTGAATTCTCTGGGCATTATTCCTGTGTGGATTTCTTGTGGACTGAATTTTACAGTGGACCTTCGTTTTGGATTTCACTGGATCACCTTATTGGACAGGCTGCTTTGCACTTATCTGCTCTCCCAGTGAGCTGCCCTGTTATTCTGACTGCTTTGTCTTTCATCTGCCTTCCCACCCTATTATATTCTCTTATTTATCCAATGCATCCCCCATTTATGTTTTTACGGCTGCGTCTGTCCTTGTGCTCCATTCCCGGTCCAGAAAGTAAAGTCACAGAGGAAGTGATGCCATTTCATTTTCATGGAAAACGGTCTTACATTATTGAGAAGGGTCTGACTGCAGAACACTCCACTGGAAATACTTCCACGATGATGCCAGAAATCACATGACCTCTACTTCTGGTCCAGACATGACATTGCTGAAGAGAACTTAGTGGTTGTGTCAGAATTCAGGTCAGGTGAATTCAATCCGCTTAGTGGAGATATCGCCTCCAATCCTTAAGTTTGAATAGCGTCTTGTCTAGGCCTGGTGTGGCAATCTTGTAATTTGCAGCCCCACAGTGGAGATCCCCTTAGTTGAGCTCATCCACTGTTCTACAATTGGATTCTCTTGAAATTATATTGAACTTTAATTGAGCATTTGTTATACTAATATCAAGGACAATTATATTGAGATAATTATCATTATTGTTTTATTGCCCAGCCCTAGTTGTCTGTAGGTACTACTATGTGGGTATTTATGTATACAGTATAAATATTATAGTTGTAGATTTGTTGGTATTATTATGCATTATATATAAGCATCTTATACTGATATCTATGTGAATAATGCTTCCTCGTGGCTATTTGTTTACATTATTGTGTGTTGATGTGAGATGTAGGTATCAACAGGCATTGACATTCCTGTAATATTCCTTCATTGTGGCTGTATGCTTATATTACTGGTATTATGCACACGTTATTGTGTCAGCGTGGTGTATGCAGATATTATTGCACTATCAGGGTTTTGTCCTTCTCACCTTTGCTCCTGGCTCCCCTGGAGCACCTCTACTCCCATCTGCCCCTGCACGGCCCTAAAAAGCTCATAGGTTTAGTACAGCCTGCATGCCATTTACCAGAACACTCTCACTTTCAGAAGAGCCTCTGTGTATCCCTAAACAACGAATACTATTAGCATAGCCATTATAAACCACCATTAATAAAGCTTAACTATCCCAGTACTACATTCTGTCTTTATACACTCCTGTATTGTGGCCAGTACATAAATGTTTTTCAGTATTGTCTTCAGATACAATACCCACACTTTAAATACCCCTTTTTGTAACTTGCATCCAAGCTAGTAGATCATGTAATATACCACACAGCGCTTACTCTTTTTTGTGTACATAACTGTAAGAGAGTAGAGAGTATAGCACATAGTACCATAGAATGTATTCACCCTTCCGGAAAAGACTATACCATACTTTCCGACAGTATATATTACAGTGCTCACCCTTTTTCCTAGCTTCCCATTCAAGCCTGGAGTACCTGGTATGCCCCTGGGTCCCTGAAACAGAAAATTACAGGAGTGATGCAAAGGTACTTAAGGCACATCAGGGAGGAAGGGAACACAGAGGCTGGACTGTGACTACCTGTGGACCTGAGTCGCCACTGTCTCCTTTCAGCCCTGCTGGACCAGGAAGCCCCTAAAACACAAAGACAAAGAGGTGAGGGTAGAGGTGCAGCAGGGAGCAGCTTCAGCAGGGCATGAGGGCAAGAGAGCACTGGGAGAGCAAGCACAGGTTGATGAAGAGGTGATTCACAGCACAAAGCGAGGGTGAAACATCACTCCAAGCAACCCTCTGCACTTGGCGCTATAACTGTATCTGTATTTTCAACCAGGCCCTTGACAAAGTTGGCAACTTTTAGAACAGGGGACTGAAATGGGGAAGTCAGTCTATGTGGCAGTGTTCATGGAGACAGGGAAGTCAAGAAGAGAACATGCTTCTTACAAACCAGGAAAAGCAGTGAAAACAACTCCAGCGAAAAGAAGAGCCTTGGCTGTGGCAAACTACGAAACAAGTGCCAAGCTGAGCGTGGACTTCCATGAATCCAATGATCTGAGCTGTTTTTCCAGTAAAGGGTGGGGGGGGTAGGGGCAGGAAACGCAGGCAGCAGGGCATAGGGCATAGGGCAGGGGAACAGCCAGGACAGGACGCCCATCTATCACAGGACACAGGGCATAGGGCAGGGGAACAGCCAGGAGAGGGTGCCCATCCATCACAGGGCACAGGGCAGGGGAACAGCCAGAATAGGGTGCCCATCCATCACAGGGCAGAGGGCAGAGGGCAGAGGGACAGCCAGGACAGGGTGCCCATCCATCGCAGGGCAGAGGGACAGCCAGGACAGGGTGCCCATCCATCACAGGGCACAGGGCAAAGGGCAGGGGAACAGTCAGAATAGGGTGCCCATCCATCACAGGGCACAGGGCAGAGGGCAGGGGAACAGCCAGA
>JAODJW010000094.1:149223-160614 GCA_026777045.1 Hyperopisus bebe
CAGGGCACAGGGCAGAGGACAGAGGGACAGCCAGGACAGGGTGCCCATCCATCACAGGGCACAAGGCAGAGGGACAGCCAGGACAGGGTGCCCATCCATCACAGGGCACAGGGCAGGGGAACAGCCAGAAGAGGGTGCCCATCCATCACAGGGCACAGAGCACAGGGCAGGGGAACAGCCAGGACAGGGTGCCCATCCATTGCAGGGCAGAGGGCAGAGGGACAGCCAGGACAGGGTGCCCATCCATCACAGGGCACAGGGCAAAGGGCAGAGGGACACCCAGGACAGGGTGCCCATCCATCGCAGGGCAGAGGGCAGGGGAACAGGCAGAAGAGGGTGCCCATCCATCACAGGGCACAGGGCACAGGGCAGGGGAACAGGCAGAAGAGGGTGCCCATCCATCACAGGGCACAGGGCACAGGGCACAGGGCAGAGGGACACCCAGGACAGGGTGCCCATCCATCACAGGGCACAGGGCAGGGGAACAGCCAGAAGAGAGTGCCCATCCATCACAGGGCACAGGGCAAAGGGCAGAGGGACACCCAGGACAGGGTGTCCATCCATCATAGGGCACAGGGCAGAGGAACAACCAGAATAGGGTGCCCATCCATCACAGGGCACAGGGACAACCAGGACAGGGTGCCCATCTACACAGGGCCCAGGGCAGGGGAACAACCAGAATAGGGTGCCCATCCATCACAGGGCACAAGGACAGCCAGGACAGGGTGCCCATCCATCACAGGGCACAGGGCAGAGGGCAGGGGAACAGCCAGGACAGGGTGCCCATCCATCACAGGGCAGGGGAACAGCAAGAATAGGGTGCCCATCCATCACAGGGCACAGGGCAAAGGGACAGCCAGGACAGGGCGCCCATCCATCACAGGGCACAGGGCCGGAGGCAGGGGAACAGCCAGGACAGGACGCCCATCCATCACAGGGCAGAGGGATAGCCAGGACAGGGCGCCCATCCACCACAGGGCACAGGGCAGAGGGCAGAGGAACAGCCAGGACAGGGTGCCCATCCATCACAGGGCACAGGGCAGGGGAACAGCCAGGACAGGGTGCCCATCCATCACAGAGCACAGGGCAGGTAACACCCTAGACATGATTCCTATCCATCACAGCAAACATATATACAGATAGTCTTGGGCAAATTAGACATGCCAATTCAACTGATTGAATGACTTTATGGGAGGAAATCAAATTACTCCAAGTAGATACTCATGCAACACAAGCTCTTACCAAGGGACCAGGGCGACCCATCAGACCCAGTGGCCCTGGGGTTCCTCTCAGCGACAGCTGCAGAAACAGAAGAAAAGGCTGATTGGAGAAAAGGTACAGTAAGAGACAATAAGAGCTCAGGTGAGAGTGGGCCGACAGTAAATGGGATTGTGGCTTTGTAAAGAAGAAGACGTGCAGGTGATGGTGACAGTAAGGACGACACATAGGTCAGTGATCAGCTCTGTGGAAGGTTTTAAGAAAGTTTTAGATGTTACAAGTCTTGCACCTTGTGCAAGGTGTTTAATTTGCTTTCTTAAATATATACATAATAAGTTTCTGGGTTTTTCAATTCTGCTCAGATGGTTAGGGGTTAGGGTTAAGGGTCACACAGAGCTCACCTTGGTCTGCTGCAGGTTATGGGTTAGGGTTAAGGGTCACACAGAGCTCACCTTGGTCTGCTGCAGGTTAGGGTTAGGGTTAAGGGTCACACAGAGCTCACCTTGGTCTGCTGCAGGTTAGGGTTAGGGGTTAAGGTTAAGGGTCACACAGAGCTCACCTTGGTCTCCTGCAGGATCGCTTGGGCTTGGGCCTCCTGGGCAGAAACAAGAGGTCCATGGTGTGCGTTGCTTCCATATTGGAACTAGAGAAAAGAGGCACAGTCAATGGAAATGCTCAGGAGGAGACCTAGTCCTCATAAAGAAATAAGCTGCCCATCTGGGAGGACCTCTAAGGAAAGCACATTAGCAGGCTCATATTTTAATAAATTTTTAGATATAGATTTTGATATATTACTGGAGGACAAACTGAACTGTCATTCCTGATGGCGTTTGGGCAAGTATGCTGACTCAGGCACTTTTACATATAACCTAAGTGAATGGAAAGCTCCACACCTCTTCATTCATATGATTTTCACACATTCATTCAGCTATATATTCTTATGTTTCCTTTTGAGGTTGGATGTTACAGCTCTGATCTCAATCATAGATACTGAGATAAATTCCAGCATATCAGTCTTAAACACAGAGAATTAAAACTGCAGGCAGATGGGCTTAATTCCAACCCAAAGAGCCGCAGGACTGAACACTTAATTTCCAAAATTATCCTTAGTATTTGCAGCTCACAAAAGAAGAAAAAGGTAGGTTCCATACTGGTAACATTAGCAAGGTTCCTGGAGGACCTGGAATCCCATCCGCCCCAGCAAGACCTGGTCTCCCTGGTGGACCCTGAGAAAAAGCAGCCAGAGAAATAAAAGACAATGTGTGTGTTCTGGAATGTCGTCCCCGCAGGCAGCAGATTTAAATCATATTAATGGCATGGCTCTGAAGGCTGATGTCATTCAGTGCCTGTCAGACACTGCAGGGAAGCCATGTTTACAGAGCATGCTTGGAAAAATACTGCATACAGATCGCTGTGTGCGAACTGGGGGTGCATGCAGCTGAGAAAGAGGGACACCCCCGTATTTAAAATGTGCAGCGTTTTTTTTTTTTTTTTTTATCGTTAGATATATGTCAAGATTGCTTTGATTCGCTCATGTACCAGAAAAGCAAGGCCTTTCCTTGGTGTTCCTACTAATACCAATTTACTAAAATGCAAGTGAAAAAAGCACCCCTCCTTCAGTCCAATATCATTCCTGCAGTGCAAATATTTATAAGAATTCAAATTGAATTGTATACCAATTAATTTAACCAAACTTTACTGTGTCTAAAGGTGAAGTAGTGTTTATGTCAGATTCCTATACGAATTATTTGTTTATAAATGGTCATAAACGTTATCTGACAAGATTTTCTTGATAGCTTGTTGTACAAAGCACTGGTCACCGAAAGGAGGAGAGATGATAAGGAATGCAGATGATCCTAAGCAGGATCAATTTTTACCAGCAGTTGCTATCTTTTGGATGAGATGTAAAACTGAGGTCCTGACTCTCTGAGGTCATATAAGATTCCTGTTAAGGACTCGGGTGGTTCGGGTGCGAAGACGAGGCATGGTGCAGGCACAAAAGGTGGATGACCCACTTGCAGCTCAAAGGGACAAATGGGGTTTATTAACTGAACTAAAAAACACAAGAAAACACTAACAAAAACAAAGGACCTCAAGGGGTCAAAAACAGAAGGGGATAAACAAAGAATAAATTTACAAAAGGGTCAAGACAGGCGGGCTACAAAAAGAATGTTCAAAACTTTACTGACAATACAACTATCACAAACCATCACAAACAATATACCAGTAGTAGTGAAACTAATTAACTCAGGGAACTGAACTGGGAAAAAGAAAATAACACTGGGGAATAACAGACAGGTAGAAACACAAGCACGGGCACAAAGAATTTAACCAAAACCAAATACAAATCAGAAGACACGGGAACTAGAAAAACTCATACAATGAAACACTAGGGAACAAAATCTACAAAAAAAGAGGAAGCGGGATTCGGACATAAGACAGGCAGCCGCATGTTCAATGCATTGAGCCATGCGGCTGACAGGAAGCAGGGGAAACACACAAAAACTGATAACACAAGGGACTGGATGACCAGCAACGCCTGCTGGCCAAACGGGGAAGGGACACAGAGTGGAACAGGAGCTGACCCTGACAATTCCTGGACATTTTTTGAAAGAATAGGGGTGGTATCCTGATGTCCTGGCTAAAATTTCCCACTGTGGTCCTATCAAATCTTGCATCCTAATCATCCCCTGTATCTAACTGATGAATTCTCTCCTGCAACTTGACTACCTTAGATACTGTGTGGTGAGTGTACTGGGTGGTGTACTGGCACTAAATGGCTGCCATTGCATCATCTAGATGGCATGCATACATAGTGGTGGTGGTCAAACTGGCTCCCCACTGGTTCAGTAAATGCGCTATATAAATGTAATGGAATAACAGCCACCCACTCAGCCGATTAGTTTTCATTAGTGGATTTTTTTTGTTTATATATTTTTGTTCTGCTATCCAATGCTTCTAATTTGATGAGATTTACCTAGAGCTCGATCTGAATCTCAGAAGTCAAACCGTAAATGCCAACCTAAGATAACTTGTACGTGCGGGGAAATGAGTCATGCGGCACGCCTCTCAGGGGAAACAAAGGGTAACGCTTCAGTCTCAGCCTCGCATTTGCTGTGATAGCATCGTGCATGTTTACACTAGCTGAATATATATATTTAGACAGTAAAAATACATTTAGACAATGATAGATAGTAACAGTAATTATTATTATATAATAAAATACATTGAAAAATAAAGATTTCTTATAAATTATTTTAATATTAATAATAAGCCATTAATACATTTAATTATAATAATATAATTGCCAAGCAGGGACGGAACAGAGACAAAGGCGCAGGCGTTAGAGTATTGGGGAATACGGGGTTTAATTACAGGTAAGGCAGGCAAAACGCAGACAGACAATATAATGACCGGACTGGGGAAACAAACTGAAACGTGGAGGAAATAAAGAGGACTAATGAAAACAACTAGAAACTGCTGATCACACGGGAATTCCACACGTGGTTAACGAGGGGGCGTGGCACACAGAAGGAGCGGACGATCGGGGCAGGACACATTGTTTTTTTTTTTTAACTTTACACATTGATTGGATACATTTATTTTCTTACTTTTCAAATTACTGTTTTGATAAATGTGCTTAGATGTGTTTAGTACATTATATGCTCTTCTTGTTTTATTCGGTTCATTTTGTGTTTAAATGCTAAAAAAAACATATTTAGGTGTAATTTTGGGGGGCCAGGAACCAATTAATTGGTTTCCCATTATTTCTAATAGGGAAAATTCGATCAGAACTCGAACTTTTTAGGACTCAATCCAGAGTCCTGAACGGATAAAGTTTGAGTACTGAGGTACCACTGTATATACAAAGCTATATGTGTAGGTGTGGTGTCCAAGGATTGTTCACTGCAAACACAAACACTTGGATTTATGTTGTCCCACTGAACAAAAATCCAACAAAAAATGATTTGCAAGCTTCACATTTCTCGTCGATTGTCAGGTAAGATGCATTGTTTTGGTTGTGTTGGTAACGTAATGACCCTAGGAGGCTTGCTGGGGAGTGCTGATGAGGACTTTTGTAATTGCCACTAAGACCATTGAGAAGCTCACCAGCCAAAGAGGATCGGATGGACATGAAGAAACTCCAAGCTATATGGATGTGTGCAGTTCTGAGTACTGAGAAGCTCACCAGCCAAAGAGGATCGAACGGACATTAAGAAACTCCAAGCTACATGGCTGTGTGCAGTTCTGAGTACTGAAAAGCTCACCAGCCAGAGAAGATCAGATGGACATGAAGAAACTCCAAGCTACATGGATGTGTGCAGTTCTGAGTACTGAGAAGCTCATCAGCCAAACATGAAAGCACTGATGGATAGAACCCCTGAGCTACATGGACGTGTGCAGTTCTGAGTACTGAGAAGCTCACCAGCCAAAGAGGATCGGATGGACATGAAGAAACTCCAAGCTACATGGCTGTGTGCAGTTCTGAGTACTGAGAAGCTCACCAGCCAAAGAGGATCGGATGGACATGAAGAAACTCCAAGCTACATGGCTGTGTGCAGTTCTGAGTACTGAGAAGCTCACCAGCCATCAGCTCACCATCAAGAGGATCAGACTGACGAGCAAAAAATGGGCCACAAGGTTGTGTGCTATTCACACGTGTGCCCTTTGACCTGAGACAGTGCACCAGTTAATGAAGTTTTATCAATACAATGAACTAATTTATTGTCATGTCAAAAGACATGCCTCAGCAACTCTTAAACTCTTTGTTATTAGTCTTTCAAAAGGTGGTAGGTGGCACCTCATACTACAATACCATAACCATAGCACCATCTTGTTTTGTTTCTGACTTTATTGATTGTAGAGCTTTTTTCCCTCTTCATTTCATAACAAAGCATTTCTATACATTGTTTTAGGCAGGGTGCTTGTTCATTCCATTCTGGGAGATTTTAAACTGGTAATAGCCATGTTTTTGGACTGTTTATGTCATTGTGCCATAACCTGAGGAACACAGAATTATCAATGAAAAATAAATTTTGTTTTATTATATTAATAGTGCATTCTTTTATTTATGTTTTTGAAGTACACATTCCTTGCTCAAATGGGCGCCTAACCAATCCCAAATGCCAAAGAGGTAACGACCAACAAGAAAACATGGAGGAAACTCACGAGATCACCAGCATCTCCTGGAGGTCCCACTGACCCGGTCGGCCCCGGAGGACCTGGTGGACCCTGGAGAGAGATGTTAATTAAAAATGCCCATGGCCTTACTCAGTGACAAAGCACCTGAAGCAGTCATGCACACATAGAACTACAAACACATAGACAGACTCAGAAACAAGAGATGGCATCAATTAAAAGAGCATGCTGATGGCCTACCTCAGGTCCCGGTGGACCATAGGGTCCTTCCACTCGAGTGCCCTAAAGAAAGAAGAAAGAAAGAAGTCAGGGAGACTGACATTAGACTGGAGATTTATCGTGAACAAAATGAATAGTCCACCCTACCATGTACTCATGTCAACTTACTGGCTCAATGACACCAGGCTCTCCCTTCTCACCCTTTTCAGCCTTGTAACTCCTGCCCTGCAAGAAGGTTATAAAAAATAAGGCAGTCAAAGACAGAGAGAGAAGCATAATGCAAACATATATTCGAGGAGCTGTGCAATCTTCCTTCATTTTGATGAATGTGTTTGGTGTGTTTGGTAATAAGATCAGTTTGAGTGTCAAATGTTGAATGTTATACAGGGTGTTTGATGGCTGCGAGCACACAGCATGTTTGGTTTTTAGACAGTTATTGTGGATGATGTCTGAGAGGTTGTAGGCTGTGTGGAATTTTTTTAAGGTATCATATGTGTATCTATGTGAGGGGGGTGTACAGTGATAGCAGAGTGTTTGTAGGCTGTGTGATGCTAATATGAAGAAAATGAAATGATGAGACTAAGCCATGTTTCTGAGATGTACCTCCCATGTTTCTGCTCTCTCTCTCTCTGCTAATCCATAGCGATCTTCATATTCTTCATATTCTTCATATTCCCTGGAATGGTACTCATCCCCATCTGTGTTGTTTTCATAGTCCACATATTCCATGACCTGTATCACAAGGATGAGCACAAGCGTATTGCTGACTAGCCAGCTATGTGGCCATATAGCAGACTTTCCATCATCAGACGTGAATGCTAGTTGTGCTATAAATCAGAGCATCTTACTCACTTCGTACTCTGTGACATTGGGTCCCATGGTCACAGTGGACATGGAGAGGTCATCATACAGGTCACTGTAGAACTCCTCACCAAATTCTTCCACTTCTGGCTCCTTGGGATGCTTCTCAATGTGCACCTTAAATGCCATATGAGAGTACAGGAAACGAGACACAGCTCATGTAAAACACAGCTCCAGGTGAGACCCTCATGTAATTCCCTAAACCAGTGTCTCAGCAGGGACCCACAGACGGTCCACATTTTTGCTCCTCTTCAGCCACCTGCCAGATGATCCACATTTTTGCTGCCTCAAAAACGTAGACTGTCTGAGTGTTCCTGATGACCGGCCTGAGAAACATTGCCCTAAACCACGGCATAAATGGAAATGTAAAGCATCATATGTTTTGGCCTTTTTGTGTTTACTTTAAAGGCATTGATTATTATATTTATTATTAGAACTTAGCCAGGCCCAGCTGTGAGGTTGCTCAGGTGTAGTATGCATGTTGTTCTTCTACTTGTGTGGGATTGTTCTAATGCAACTGAGGTGGCAGCTCTAAACAGCTCTGCGATGGACTGGCACCCTGCCCTCTGCTCCTAGGGACAAGCTTGTGTCCCCTGTGACCAAAAATTGCTGTTAGGAAAATCGATGGATGGCTGGTTGGAAGGTGATGTAAATTACTTTTCAAAATGCAAAAATTATGAAAAAGTGTTCTTAGAAAATGATCTTTGGCTTTGTCATTCCATCTTTTTCACATCAGCAGTACTCACATGTTGCTCCTCAGGGTTCAGGGCCTGGCTTCTATATGGCAGCGGGGAGTCACAGTCAGGGATGTAGTGTAGGCAGTAGTCAGCAGCCACCAATGGGTCTTCAACTATCAACAACTGCTGGATAACTCCCTAAGAGACACAAGTACACTGAGAAAGGCAACACACATGCTGGACATCTGACATCTGAGTTACAGGAACATGCACAAAACAGGCAGATAGATACAGGTACATGCACAAACAGAGAGAGATACTGGTACATGCAGAAACAGATAACTGGAGAGATACAGGTACATGCACAAAACATATAGATGGAGAGATACAGGAACATGAACAGAGAGAGATACAGGTGCAAACAAATAACAGACAGAATGAAAGATACAGGTACATGCACAAAACAGACAAAGATAGAGAGATACGGGTACGTGCCCGACTAAACAGAGAGAGAGATACAGGTATGTGGGCAGACAGATGGAGAGATACAGGCACATGCACAAATAGACAGATGAAGAGATACAAGTACATGCGCAAAACAGACAGAAAGAAGCAAGCAAACATACTCAGAGAAAGAAACATACAGCATATTTTACTTAGCAGATGGTTTTGACAAAGCAACGGACAAGTGATAGTAAGAGAACAGGATCAACTAGTCCCTGGAGCAGCTGGGGTTAAGGGTCCGGCTCAAGCACTTAATGGTTGCATCACTCTGCTGACCACAGGGTAACCATCCAGTCACACGACACAGAGACTCATCATACCCTGAATGGTAGCCAAACATAAATGTGATCACCACTATTATGTAAGATCACCATACATACGTATATGAATCACATGTGAAAGGGGCCATAATCATACATACTAGTAATACCCATATAAGAACCATGTTTTTTTTCTGTGGTGGGGAGAGGGTTTTTTTTTTTTTTTACTTAAAGATTCTCTAATATCCAAAAATATGAAAGGTATGATATGAACTAAAATTACCTTTCGGAATGTTACCTTGATACTTAACTTTGGAAAGGACACATTATTTATGCCAGACACTCAAGTCACTGTAGCCAGCTGTACTCTGTGCACAATCAGAACCACTCTCAGATGGATGTACAAGCAGACATCTTTAGGTCCTTCTAAAGCAGGGGTGCCCAATCTTATCCGCAAAGGGCCGGTGTGTATGCAGGTAATCTAATTAAGTAATCTAATTAGGGAGTTGGAGCAAAAACCCGCATACACACCGGCCCCTTGCAGATAAGATTGGGCACCCCAATTCTAAAGTAACTGTAGCCAGCTGTACTCTGTCTTGGGGTTACATTGGATCAGTCTCTAAGCCTTGACTCCCATGTAAGTTCGATCAGCTGTTCATGTTTCTTTCACCTACGAAACCTGTCTAAATTAAGGACTGTTGTAACAAAACCAGAATTGGTGATGCTGGTCCATTCGTTTATTTCATCACGACTTGGCTACTGTAATGCCTTATATACAACCCTGAGCAAGTCCTCCCCCTCGCGCCTTCAGTTGGTTCAAAATGCAGCTGCTAGGCTTTTATCCCGTTGTAACAGAAAAGACCAAATCACTCCAATCCTGTACTCACTGCATTGGCTTCTGGTGCAGTTTAGAGTTTGTTTTAAAGTTCTGGTGCTCACTTATAGAGCCCTGCATGGTCAAGCACCCGAATACATTGCCCACCTGCTTCATCGCTACACAGCCTGTTGGGAGCTTAGATCTGGACAGCAGGGGCTATTAGTGATTCCTCGTACCAGAATGAAAACCCGTGGCGATTGTACTTTTCAGGCAGTAGCACCTAAGCTTTGGAATAGCCTGCCATGTGGCTTGTGCACTGCTGCTTCAGTGGACTCTTTTAAAAAACAGCTCAAAACCTCTCTTTTTAGTCAGGCTTTTACTCAGAGCTGAGTAATCTTTGTTTTATTTTTGTGTTTTGTTTTTACGGCATGTTTTATGTATGTTTGTTTGTTGTTTTTGTACTGTTTTATACTTTGTCTCTCTAGTTTTTGTATTCTCTTCCCTGTTTTACTTTGTTCTATTACTGTACAGTGCTTTGTGACTTTTTCTCTGAGATAAGCGCTTTATAAATAAATTACTTACTTACATGCAGAACAACACCCAGATGGATATACAAACAGATATCCTGAGGCCCTCCCCAAGCCACTATGACTGGCTGTTCTCTGTGCACATGCAGAACCACTTCCAGATAGATATACAAACAGATATCTTGAGGTCCTCCCCAAGCCAGTGTGGCAGACTGTGTGCACATTCAAGAAACCACATCTGTCCCTGTCCACCTGCAACTTGTATTTCACAGTGTGCACCCCTCCTCTAGCACATACTACCTAAACAGAATATGCTCCATGGTAAAGCATGTTTAGCTAAATAAAAACAGCCAGGATGTATTCATCTACGATGCCTATACATTAACCTGTCCCTGTCAGTGAAGGCATTTTGTCACCGTATAGGGGAGCAGGAAAAAATGAGGCAAACCATAGTTGGATTATATCTGAAGGGGACCAACTGGAGTGGAATTAAAAGGTGAAAATGTAACTGAATGTCCTTTCTACTGTAGTATTTTTAGGTGAGGTACAACCTCTCAAAATACCTAATGACATACAGTCAGGACTATAAATATTTGGACACTGACACAAGTTTTACTATTTTACCTGTTTACTGAAATATATTCCAATTGAAGTTATACAATGGGTATGAACATAAAGTGCAGACTCTCAGATTTCCTTTTAGGGTATCCACATTCAAATTGGATGACAACAGTGGTGGATGATCGCAGAACCATTTCCATGGTGAAGAGAAAACCCTTTGTAACAGCCAACCAAGTGAACTACACTCTCCAGGAGGTGGGCGTATCAATATCCAAGTCTACCATAAAGAGAAGACTGCATGAAAGCAAATACAGAGGGTTCACTGCAAGAAGCAAGTCACTCATAAGCCTTAAGAAGAGAACGGCTAGATTCGACTTTGCAAAAAAAACATCTAAAAAAGCCAGCACAGTTCTGGAACAGCATTCTTTGGACAGATAAACCAAGATCAACCTGTATGGAAAGAAAAAAGTATGGAGAAGGGCTGGAACAGCTTATGATCCAAAGAACATCACATCATCTGTAACATGGTTTACATCCTTATCATTGTTGTCTATCGCCCTCCTGGCCCCCTAGGCCACTTTCTAGAGGAGCTGGATACTCTCCTCAGT
>JAODJW010000094.1:167223-188848 GCA_026777045.1 Hyperopisus bebe
TATCAAGGTTCTGGAGTGGCCTAGCCAGTCTCCAGACCTAAATCCAATAGAAAATCTTTGGAGGGAGCTGAAACTCCATGTTGCTCAGCAACAGCCCCGAAAACCTGACAGATCTGGAGGAGATCTGTGTGGAGGAGTGGGCCAAAATCCCTGTTGCAGTGTGTGCAAACCTGGTCAAGAACTACAGGAAATGTTTGACCTCTGTAATTGCAAACAAAGGCTTTTGTACCAAATATTAACACTGATTTTCTCAGGTGTTCAAATATTTATGTGCAGCAGTGCAATACAAATAATTTCTTTAAAAATCATACAATGTGATTTCCTGAATTTTTTTTAAATGCTGTCTCTCACAGTGGGAATGCACCTACAATGTGAATTTCAGACCCCTCCATGATTTCTAAGTGGGAGAACTTGCAAAATCGCAGGGTGTTCAAATACTTATGTTCCTCACTGTATACGACAGTATAATGTCTGGACAGTGTGGTGGTATTAAAAAGGAGACACCGCTCATGCCTGGTGCTGGTAAGAGGGTTGGGATGCCAGAAGTAAAATTTGTGTATTTCAGGGACACTGCACATTAGCCACGGGTGTCGGGGAGCTGCTGTCAATCTCTCAGACTCTCAGAACTTCCGGATGAGTTGGGCTGTTTGTGTAGAAGTGCATCTAGCTTTGCATATCAAGCTCTTTGTGGTTCCTTCTGTTGTTCTTTGACTTGTCCCAAAGACCCTTGTCCTATTATGAGAACTTATCTTACTACCCAACTCAAGGGAGATTTGTTTCCTGAGATGAGGACCTGTCCTACCACATTAACCACTGTGCTAATCATTGTCAGGCTTCTAGCTGCTTAAGTACCTATTTTACTACTTAATTCTTGTCTTATCGTTCAGTGACAGTCACACATTGTAAGGACTGATATGTGTTACTATTCAAGATCTAAATCACTCAAAAAATCTATCATTTTAAAAATGCCAGATAATTTCTCCAAATTTTTTCACCACTCAGTTTTATTACTATTCAGGCTGAACATTAAAGTAAAACTTAAATACTAAACATACAGGGCCGGTTTCCCGAACAAGGATTAAGACTAGTCTTGGACTAAATTGCCATTTCAATGGAGATTCACCATTGTAACTCAAAGCTAGTCTAGGCTTAGGCTTAATTCTTGACTGGGAAACTGGCCAACAGAGTATTGTCGTATTTATACAAAAAAATGCTTGCGCTGGAAGCATAAGAATTCTTCAGCAAGAAGCTGTGTTTCTTGTCCACCACCCTACAATAACAAACTCCAAGGCCTCAGATCCATTGCAAGTGCATCCTGGGAGACCAGTCATCTGAAAGTAACTGCTGGGAAGCAGATGTTCCTCTCACAGTGAGAGGATCACATACTCCAAATTATGCATTAATTATTCTACATAAATAATGGATATTGTATATTTTTAACAGGAATACAGAGATAAATTTAGATACACTAAAGGAAAACATAAGGTTTTAATGAAAAACTGTCCCTCCTTCCCTCTACCAACTATTAATTAACTATGAATTAATCTTTAACTCAGAAGACACAAGTATGATGTTATGAACTCCCTATCCCTAACTCTCTTCCAGTGAACTTCAGCTCAGAATGCACAGCCATGATGTTACTTGCTTCCTATCCCTAACTCTCTTCCAGTGATCCTCAGCTCAGAATGCACAGCCATGATGTTATTTGCTCCCTATCCCTAACCCCCTTTCTATGACTATCTGCTCAGAAGATGCAGCCATGATCTTATGAGCATCCCACCCCAAAGCTCTCCACCCTCTTCTCTTCCCTTGCTCCTCAGCGGCTGGCCAATCCCTACCCCACTAGGCCCTTGACCAGGATGGTGGATAGGGGAGATAGTCACTCTGGGAAGATGCGGTCCTTGCATGGCAATGAATCATATTGTCCTTGCCAGAACTTGCAGCTGAACCTAACATTAAGTTTTACATAATTTTCATGAAAACTACCTTGATAAAAACAACATTTAAAATACTGCTACAGTACTCTTAAAAACCCATGCATACAACTTTAATGAGATCACAGGTGCACTATACCAAAATACAGGCCAATACATGTTTGGGGGAAATAATACAGATGAATGAAATGAAATAATGTAATAGCACTGGGAAAAGTCTTACAGGAATGTGGGCAAAAAGCAACGTAGAATGAAGAACACTCTGAATCAAGAGAAATATGTGACCTCAGCTAATTATGGCTAAATGTTACTTGCATGTCAGGTAATTAATTTAGCTCGTTTGACCGGGTGCCCTGAGGCCACAGAAAATCCACGGCAGTTCCCGGATCAAGGACAAGTACAAACCAGCAAGAGAAACCAGCGGAATCCCCTGCTGAGAAAAGTGCGCGACAGATGGATAACGCTGCTTTATGACTAAATTAAAATCAAAGCTAACTCATAGACACGCGTTGTACGGCTGGTTTTTAAATTAAAACAACACTGCACTTATGTATTTATCAATGATATACGCAAACTTGTAAAACAAGGGGTGTTGAAATTTGTAATTAATAAAGATTTTACAAAAACAGTTTACCATAGTAATCGAAATTACATGTTAATGATACTGTTACTGTACCTGCTTGTGTCGTTGACAGGAGAGTAATGAGGAAAATAAATGTAGATCTTCGGAGCGCAAAGATCTGCCAGTCCATCTTCACTAAAGTGCTCTGAATCTTTGCTTCTTTATAGTAATATTGACAAGTTATTGGTTATGTGAGGAATTCATGTATCTGTCAGCGCTGGGGAAGATATTAACCAGATCAGTCTGCATAAACACGCTTCGGTGTCCGCTCAGTTTTCTCTCAGCGCTACCGTTTGTCGCATTATATATATATTTTTTTCATGATGCGATCCTATACCCCCTCTCTCTATTCTTCTTTCTAACTTTCCCCTCCCTCTCACCCTCTCCCACACTCGTTTCCCCCCTCCCTGCACTGAGCGATGTATGGCAATTCAAGGGAAAATACATGCGAATAGTCTCTTGCACCAGACGTTTTACACTCCGTATTTTCCCATTCTTCCCAATGTTTGCAACAATGCCGATAAAGGTATATTATTTTTCACATAAAAAAATAATTCTGCAAAGTAACAAGTCACGCGAACATTAAACGATACAGGAACAGTGCTGGGATAGGAATAAAAACTGAAGAGACACATAGGAATAGTATATGGACCAGGCAGAATTTCTTTAGAGCATTTGTAATGATCTGTTTTCGACTGTAATTATCTCGATTATTAACATTATCATGGTTAGATGCACATTGATGTGGTCAGAGGACCATTAACATGCTCAGGGGCACGTTAATGTGGTCAGAGGCACATTAACAAGGTCAGAGGCACATTGATGTGGTCAGAGGCACATTAACATGGTCAGAGGCACATTGATGTGGTCAGAGGCACATTAGCGTGATCAGAGGCACATTAACAAGGTCTGAGGCACATTGATGTGGTCAGAGGCACATTAACATGGTCAGAGGCACATTGATGTGGTCAGAGGCACATTACCATGGTTAGGAGCACATAGACAAGGTCATTTATACACAAATTATGGCCATAAATAAATGTCTGTATAGTACCACAAAGCTAGTATCTGGAAAAATATTTCACCCGTTATTTGAAGCCCTTGTGATTGTTGTACATGTGTCATATAATATTGATCCAGTCCTGACAGGAGTAACACACTGTGGATTACTGCTCGAGTGAACGGGACCCCCTAGCCCTCCTTGGCTCTGTCTCAGTGGCCCTAACTATGGAGCACAGCCATGGCAGGTTTTAGCACATAGCAGTGTCTGCAATATTGTGTGGATGTGTAGGTGTGTGTTTCGATTTGGCTGTTTGAATTTAGAGAGTGCATGTCAGAGGCACGTTGTACAGTATTTGAGCTGCACATATGTAAAGTTATGTAAACTAGCTTTGGAGAATGTGTGTACATACAGTAGTGGGTGTGATTTGGTGTGTGTCACTATGTGCTTTTGTGTCTCCTGGTGTGTGTCTGAGTCTCTCTGTTTTGTGTCTCCCGGTGTGTGTCTGAGTTCCTGTGTGTTTATGTGTCTCCTGGTGTGTGTCTGAGTCTCTCTGTTTTGTGTCTCCTGGTGTGTGTCTGAGTCTCCCTGTTTTGTGGCTCCTGGTGTGTGTTTGAGTCTCTCTGTTTTGTGTCTCCTGGTGTGTGTTTGAGTCTCTCTGTTTTGTGTCTCCTGGTGTGTGTCTGAGTCTCTCTGTTTTGTGTCTCCTGCTGTGTGTCTGAGTCCCTGTGTGTTTATGTGTCCCCTGGTGTGTGTCTGAGTCTCTCTGTTTTGTGTCTCCCGGTGTGTGTCTGAGTCTCTCTGTTTTGTGTCTCCCGGTGTGTGTCTGAGTTCCTGTGTGTTTATGTGTCTCCTGGTGTGTGTCTGAGTCTCTCTGTTTTGTGTCTCCTGGTGTGTGTCTGAGTCTCCCTGTTTTGTGGCTCCTGGTGTGTGTTTGAGTCTCTCTGTTTTGTGTCTCCTGGTGTGTGTCTGAGTCTCTCTGTTTTGTGTCCCCTGCTGTGTGTCTGAGTCCCTGTGTGTTTATGTGTCCCCTGGTGTGTGTCTGAGTCTCTTTGCTTTTGTGTCTCCTGGTGTGTGTCTGAGTCTCTTTGCTTTTGTGTCTCCTGGTGTGTATCTGAGTCTCTTTGCTTTTGTGTCTCCCGGTGTGTGTCTGAGTCTCTCTGTTTTGTGTCTCCCGGTGTGTGTCTGAATCTCTGTTTTGTGTCTCCTGGTGTGTGTCTGAGTCTGTTTGCTTTTGTGTCTCCCGGTGTGTATCTGAGTCTCTTTGCTTTTGTGTCTCCTGGTGTGTGTCTGAGTCTCTCTGTTTTGTGTCCCCTGCTGTGTGTCTGAGTCCCTGTGTGTTTATGTGTCCCCTGGTGTGTGTCTGAGTCTCTTTGCTTTTGTGTCTCCTGGTGTGTGTCTGAGTCTCTTTGCTTTTGTGTCTCCTGGTGTGTATCTGAGTCTCTTTGCTTTTGTGTCTCCCGGTGTGTGTCTGAGTCTCTCTGTTTTGTGTCTCCCGGTGTGTGTCTGAATCTCTGTTTTGTGTCTCCTGGTGTGTGTCTGAGTCTGTTTGCTTTTGTGTCTCCCGGTGTGTATCTGAGTCTCTTTGCTTTTGTGTCTCCTGGTGTGTGTCTGAGTCTCTCTGTTTTGTGTCTCCCGGTGTGTGTCTGAGTCTCTGTTTTGTGTCTCCTGGTGTGTATCTGAGTCTCTTTGCTTTTGTGTCTCCTGGTGTGTGTCTGAGTCTCTTTGCTTTTGTGTCTCCCGGTGTCTGCATGACTCTCTGTACTTTTATGTCTCCTGGTGTCTGTGTGAGTCTCTTTGCTTTAGTGTCTGTTGGTGTGTCTGATTCACTGTGTGTTTATGTGTCTCCTGGTGTATGTCCTTGTGCTCGCAGGTTCTCCCTGTGTTTGTCGTGTACTTGTCACGTGGATCAATCGCTGCAGTTTCATGGGTATTCAGTAGCTCTGTGATGCTGAATATTGCAGTTTATTGATTAATGAATGTCCTTCTCCTCACTTATGATAATGTATGGTCACCAGCTCGGGATAATGACTGAATGAAAAAAGCTGTGAGTATCAGTGACTGGTTCTACATATGGGTGCTAGGCCCAGAGTCCTGACAGAGATCTGGATGGACCCCAAAATAGAGCCATTGCTCCTCTGCTGTGAGGAGTCAGCTAAGGTGGACTGAGAATCTTTAAAAGGTTAGAGTCAGAGGGTTATGTCTTCCAACTGGCTTGGGGACACCACAGGATCTGATCCCCAAGAGTCTGTAACTGCCAAGTAGGCTGGCAGCAAAATGCTGCGATAAAGGTGATGATAATAGTAGTATTGGCTTATGCACTATACACACTATTCACACGGGCTAACAAGACCAGAAAGATGGCACAGTGGGCAGCACATCTCTGCATTTTGGAATTTGTATCAAGCCATTGCTGTGTGTGTATTCGCGTATTCACTTTGGAAGGTGAAATCACTATTCCAATCAGTTGTCACAGGAGAAACCTATTCAAGGGCAGCATAAATTTCATGAAAAATAAGACCCCACGTTCAAACCCATTTAGAATGTTACTTTGTAACAATGGTTTTTGCACATACTGAGATTTTCTACATTTGCACTCGCTTAACATTAACTAAAATACACTCAATATTCTTTGCTAACAAATTAATTTACATTATGTTCACCATTTGAGTACCATTATTAGCAAGAAAATGTTGTTTCTTTTATTCCTCAAAATAAACTCCTCTAGCAGTTATTACAGGAGAGAGACATTATTTCTACAAGGGACAATAAATAATGCTCCATGTCAGGGGGTGAAACAGTTAAACAGGTGCATTTAAAGTTAAAGGACATCCTAAAATTTGACTATGTCATCACCACACAGGTTAACAGGATGTCAGACATGCACTGTTACATGCTCTTTCCATATTATAAAGGAAACTTGTTTTATTTGACATATTTTCATTTATAGTTATTGACTCAACTTTTCAATGCTTAACAAGAATAAAAAATCAACAGTTTATTAAATAAATGGAAATGTGGTAAAACCTATGGTGTGCAAAAACTTTTGATTAGTAGGGTATATTTTATTTTATTAAGTGGTTAATAAAAATGAGAGGACATGGTGGAGTTGACCACTGGTAGGGAGAAGGAGAAGATAGAAACATATTTGGGTGAAAAACTTTTGGGTGACCAAAGAGGGTCTTTGGAAATGTAACAGATGGGTACTGATTCCTCAGGTTTGGATAAATGAAAAGTATTTATAAATCAAGTGATGGATGTATAAATATCTGTCAATATTACATAACTTGTTTCTTAAATGCATAGTCATCTCAAAAATATTGCTTGAAAGAAAGAAATATATCTTTCCATGGTTTTAATAGAACTTAGCAGACTAAGACACACTAAACAGTCAGACGAACATAATGGTAAAGAAGTATTACAGCCTGTATGATACAGATGGGGGAACAGAAGGAGGAGAAAGAGGGTTAGGGAATGTGAAATGTAAACGTATGGGAGAGTGACCTGTGTGAGCCTGTCCTGCTGCAACGAGAAATGCTGATGATGGCTGGGGGGCAGCCCCACCCACACACACCTGCGTACTTTCACTGCAGGCTGATGGGGTGGAATGCCAGGTACACCTCCTCCATCAGCCTGCACCTCCCAATCCAGCATGGAGGACAGGAGTAGCACTCATCTGAAACATACATATTATATACACACACATATTTTCAGCCACAGAACAAGTTAAGAGACTATAAATTTTGAAACAAATCTGTATTCCTGGTTTAATCGTGGTTCTGCTGGCGGAAGGCTACGCTGAGCAGCAGGTTGCTTCCAAGTTCAAAATTTCAAAGACAGCAATACACAACAATAAAGTGAAGCAGGAGACACTGGGAATGACCAGAAATCAGCCAAGTAAAAGGCAGAAGCGACATTCTAAATCATGAACTCATGAACTGTAGGATGACATCGAGTGACCTTCAAAAAGAATGAGATACATTAAGTGCAGGTGTGAAGTGCACTGCTAGGACAATTTGCATCAGGCTCCTAGAAGCAGGATTGTGTCTGAATGAAGTCCCATAAGGCAAGGAAGAAGCCTTTCATTAATGAGAAACAGAGAAGAACCAGACCTGAGTTTGCAAAAAATACATATTATTCACAGATTCACACCCTTAAACTGTGAAATGGGTGAAACAAAAAATTGTGCTGTGGTCTCTTAATTTTTTCCATTGGTTAGCACTGTTGCCTCACACCAAGGTTCGGGTATCCGCCATGACTCCATGTGTGTAGAGTTTGCATGCTCTACCTGTATGGTCCTGGAGTTTCCTCTAGATACTTTGCCACCCCCATACTGATTGGAATTGGGTCCTCTGCTGAGAAAGATTTGGCCATGGTTGGATGGGTTTCCTGAGTGGATAGAGTTCTGTTTATACACTGTGGATTCCCCTCACAGTCCAAAAACATGCTGAGGCTAAATGGAGTTATCAACTTGTGAATGGTGTGTGAGTGTTCCCTGTGATGGGCTGACACCCCAACCTGGGTGGTTCCCTGCCTTTTGCCATAGCCTCCAGGATAGGCTCCGGACCCCCTGCAATCCTTCATCCTTAATGAATCAAGATGCAACTTTTATCCCAAGTAATTACTATATTTGTTACTATATCTAATTCTGTAAACCTTTGTGAACTACTAAAGCACTACTTAGGGACTACTGAAGGAACAACTTATGGATAACACAAGTGAAACATTTATCTCATGTTTGTTCATTATTACTGAATCATGACGCATCTTTTATCTTCAGTAGCGACTCTATTTGTTCATGAATTGAAGTTCTGTACTAACTGTTTTGTTACTAAGTACTTGTGCCCTGTCAAGTGTAAAGTGTTACCCAATAGTGTTTCCAGAAAATGAGAAATAGTAGAAGGGGTGCAATTGGAAAAGGGACATTTGGAGTGATAACAAGGAAGGTGAGAGTTATGTGAAGGTGAGAATGTTCAGTGCTCCCAGTGAGAGCACAAAGAAACAAAGGAAGGAAAGACAGAAGGCAAAAAGAGTGCAGTAAGTAAACAGAAGACAGTGAATGAGGTTTCAGAAAGGGTGAATAAGTGAACACAGCGCTTTCAAAATGTGTGAAAAAGTGAACACAGAGGTTCCAGAATAGGTGAAAAAGTGAAGACAGAGATTCCAGAATAGGTGAATAAGTGAAGACAGAGGTTTCAAAGGGGGTGAATAAGTGAACACAGAAGTTTCAGAATGGGTGAATAAGTGAATAAGTTAGGTGAAATCAACATGTAGTCCATACAATGTTTAGCCCATTCTCTTTTAAAATCTTATTAAGACTGAAGTGAATTCCAGGCATTCCTGGAATATCCCTCCATGGTACTACATGCAGTCACGAAAACCCATAGCCACATCCCGAAGAGCCTCAGGGAAATGGAAACCTGTCAGTGCTAGATGCATCAAAGAACCATATGGTGTATATCAGCTGGACAGTATGAGTACTGTGAAGGAGAGGTCAAATTCATATGTCCCTCAGTAATGACTATGAAAGAAGGGCAATCTTCCACATACACATGACAGTTAATGTGCCTGCGTATACTGACTGTAAAGGAGTTGCCAAATCCTAACTCCAGTGGCAATGGAAAGACCAGGCTTATCCAAGATGACACTGAATGAAAGGGAGAGATCAGGCTTGTCCAACATGACATTGGATGTAAGTCAGAGACCAGAATTATCCAATATAACAGTGAATGTAAGGGATATGCCAACCGTATCCAAGATGACACTGAATGTAATATAGAAATCAGACTGGTCCAAGATGCCACTTAATGTAAGGCAGCCACCAGTTTTATCCAAGATGACACTGCATGTAAGGGAGAGACCGGGCTTGTCCAAGATGACACAAAATGTAAGGGAGAGATCATGCTTGTCCAATGTTAAACTGAATTTAAGGGAGAGAACAGGCGTCTCCAAGATGACACTGGGTGTAAGGGAGAGACCGGGATTATCAATGATGACACTGAATGTAAGGGAGAGACCAGATTTCTCCATGATGACACTAAATGTAAGGGAGAGACCAGATTTCTCCATGATGACACTGAATGTAAGGGATTTTTCCAAATCGCAATGACTGTAAGGGAGAGGGAGATTTGTCCAAAATGACAATGAACATAAAGGAGAGACCAGGCTTGTCCAAGATGACACTGGATGTAAGGGAGAGACCAGGTTTATGAATGATGACACTGAATGTACAATAAGAGAGATACTAGCCTTATCCAAGATGACACTGAATGTAATGGAGATACTAGGATTATCCAAGGTGACACTCAAAGCAAGGGAAAGAGTAACATTATCAACGATGACATGGGACAATGTATGGGAGAGACCAGGCTTGTCCAAGACCGTGGCTAGTAGATTTGTTAAGTGCCAAGGGATTATTTAACGTGTTATCAGACATACTGGGTGGCCTGCCAATATCAGGGCTGCAACCAAAATTCTGGGTAATTACTGAACTCTTCACAGAGCATTCTTCTGGAAATTTGGCATATTGTGTATTTTGCTAATTAGATATAGGTGGATCAGGCTGGACCCGACTATCATGGACCATGGGAGCCTGAGCATTTGGGAGATGTCTGGCCCAATAAACTGGAGTGAGTTCGTCTTCCTCCTCAGAGTGATCAGTATGTACAACAGGGTTTGTATGAGTACCGGGTCTGTGCCTTGCAGGCTGCTCTCCTCTGTGGGTAAGTATCCAAATGGGAGGAGTAAATCTCTATGCAGTGTCCTTAAAGGACCATCCTGGTTTTTCGGGCCGACCATATAAACAGGAAGGGTGCCTGATCTGCTTGCCACTACATGGACAGTTGACTCCCATTTGTCTGAGATCTTTTTGAGATGTTTTCCCCAACATGGACTTTTCTGACCAGTACTCGGTCTCCAGCTTCTAAGTCTGAGGCAGTGAGACACCTGTCAAACCGCCTTTTATTTTTGTGCGCTGTCTTTGATGCGTTATCTATGGCTACTTTGTAGCTTTTCTCTAACCGTGACTTGAGGCTCTGCACATAGTTAGAGTGCGATGCATGTCGGCTGTCGTGCCCCGGCAGCCCAAATGCCAGATCAACCAGAAGACGAGGTTGGCGTCCAAACATTAGTTTTTATGGTGTGAAACCCGTCACATCATTTCTGGTGCAGTTGTAGGCGTGGACCAAGGGCTTTACAAAATCTCACCAATGGGTCTTCTCTTGGTTTTGAAGGGTATCTAGCATGTCTAGTAAAGTGCGATTAAATCACTCAACAAAGTCATCCTTACTTCCTGCATGCCAACCATCCGACAGAGCTCTTTTATCATGCGAGACTCAAAGTCTGACCCCTGGTCGCTATGTAGCTTGTCTGGTATGCCACAGTGCACCATGAAATTCTCCCATAGACACCTTGAAACTGTGTGGGCCTTTTGGTTAGGTGTAGGAATGGCAACTGCAAACTTAGTAAAGTGATCTGTGATCCGAAGGATGCCTTTGGTCCTACTTTTGTCTAGTTTGAGAGAGAAAGTCCATGCAAAGAAGCTCAAGAGGCCTTGTGATCTTAATATTGACCAGGGGTGTGGCTTTCTCAGGCAATGCCTTCCTCCATACACACCTGCCACAAGATCTCACCTTCCTTTCCACATCTACAGCCATCCTTGGCCAGTAAAACCTAGACCTTACAAGACCCATTATACATTCCACCCCCATGTGACCCATATGGTCATGCAGGCTGATCAAAACTGTGCTACAAAACTCAGCTGAGAGTATAAGCTGGTAGGTTGTTTTGGGACCTTCTTGGTGTCAGAAGGCAGGAGGCGCAGGGGCAGCAGGCAACCACGAGACCAGAGCAGGAGGGACCCTAGGTAACCGCGAGGCAGAAGCTGGAGAGGACGACAAAGGGGGCACAAAGGAAGATGGAGAGGACGAGAAGGGAAGTGAAGGGGACACCGGAGACCTCAAGGACAGGCAGGCTTCGGGCACAGGCAAAGCAGTGACAGGCAAGCGGATGTCGTGCGCAGATGATGCAACAGACAGATGGCCTAAGGGTGCAGGCGACGCAGCAACAGGCAGGCGGGTATTGTGCGCATACACTGCTGGGCCGGGCTCCTCCTGGAATGCCGTAGGGGAAATGGCGAAGATTGAGACGGCCTCTAGGGAAATGCTCACCGCATCCTTCCGTCTCTTCCGGCTCGCATGGCAACAGAGGAAGAAGGCCACAGCTTATGGTCGCCTGCCGGAGCATATCTTCAGTGACCCAGCTTCTCAGCCGGGTCAAATTCATCCCCACCTCCTCCACGAGGTGCCGATCCTCGGTAAGGGAGATCCATTCTAGGATCTCCCTCGACTGGCGAGCAATGGCTTGCGCCGCAGGGTCCTCTTTTTCCTTGGGCTGTGCAAGCTAGTATATTATTGTGTCTAAAAGATCGAGGTGTTCCGCCTTCGCTGAGGGGAGGCGTCTTCTCTTTTAATCCAGTCATACTGTTAGGGATTGCATCCGGGAAATCAGCACAAACACTGTGAGATTGGGTAAACAGGGATTTAATAGCAAAGACAGAACCACAGGACATAATGCAAGCACAAAACGTCAATGACCAGATATGGGCAAGACAGACACGGAAGCACTAAATACACTGAATCAATTAACAACTATACACAGCTGAAAACACTGGGATTCAACATGTGGTAACAAGGGGGCATGGCACACAAGAGGATTGGATGAGGAGGTCATGACACATGGAGTTCATTTCACAAGGTGGGGGGCGGTTTGTCACCACGTTCAATTTGAAAAATGACATGTCTTTTACATTAGTCAGCCCTTCGCTTGTCTATCAACTCTGCTTCAGATATACAGTATGGCGGATAACTGGCAGTCCGCCAAACTGATCCTTCTGTCTATAGCTGTTGGGCACAGCACCAATGAAGCTAGTAAGACATTAAACCAAGGCAATGTCATCAACACCTCTGTCATTGCTGTCATTGGCACCTTAGATAAGCCGCCTTTCGCAGATTGCACAACTGTTCAGTCAACCAGATCAATAGTTGATAATCAAAGAGGTGGTCTTGAGTGAACTAGAGAATGCGTTTCCTCTTTTTCCGAAATTTGAGATCATCTTCCAGCTCCCCATGAAGTCTACAGGATAGCCCATCCGCATTGCCGTTCTGCTTTCAGGACCGGTAAGCAAGCTTAAATGAGAACATGGGTAGTACTTGTTGCATCCAGTTTTGCAGAGGTCAATATATAGGTAAGTGGGTTGCTATCAGTAATGACAGAAAAGTGATTACTATACAAGTAATCACTGAACTTTTCAGTGACTGACCATTCAGTACCAAGAATTCTATTTGTATGTGCTGGATAATGACTCACTCCTTGATTGCCCTCTGCTCGCATAGCTAATCACTCGAAGGTGATCCTCTTGCTCCGGATACAGAACAGCACCAAGTTCGGTGGTGCTGGCATCGGTGTGAAGTATATAGGGCCTCTGGGGATCTACGAAACCCAGCACAGGGGCAGAAGTAAGTTTGTTAATGACCCCCTCAAATGCTTGCTAACAAACAGGAGTCCATCATTCACAAAAGGTAGACCTACTGCAGTTCGCATACCATATAAACAGATCAACAGATGATGCAATCTCACGTGCACTTCACCTGTCCCTGTCACACCACCTGGAACACCAAAACACCCATGTGAGGATGCTGTTCCTCGACTTCAGCTCAGCATTCAACACTATCATCCCTCAGCAGCTTATCGCAACTGGATTCTAGACTTCCTCACTGGAATGCCCTAGATGGTCCAGATCAGCAACATTAGCTCCAACACTATCATACTGAACACAGGCGCCCCCCAGGGATGTGTGGTGAGCCCGCTTCTCTTCACGTTCCTGACACACAACTGCACCTCCAGCTCCAGCACAAATCACATCATTAAATTCACGGATGACACCATTGTTGTGGGACTCATCAGGAACAACAATGAGACAGCATAAAGGGAAGAAGTACAATGGCTGGCAATCTGGTGCAAGGACAATAATCTAACTAATTATTAGTTCAAATCATGTTCTCAAGCAATTTAGTTGTGCAACAAAAATATATCAAGTTCCAAGTATACAACTGCAGCTGTGAAACTGTAAATACACTCAAAGTGAGTATAAACACATTCAAGTATTCAATAGACTATAGTTATATTAGTAACTAATAGAAAAAATCAATTTGCAAGAATATAAAAATAAAAATACAAAATACTTCTTTAAATTGGTCATAATTGCATTAAGTACAAAACATTTGTAGTAACCGAAAGGCTCTACGATAGCGACGGGAATCAGAGCTAGTCTCATGACCTGCTCATATGATCCTTGTGTGTACCACGCCCCCTCATTTACCTCATGTGAATTCCCGATTGTGATCACCTGTTTCCTGTTATTTCGGCTTGTCTTGTGCATTTAAGTCCGTGTTCAAGTTTGTTTCCCTAGTCCGGTCATTGACATTGTTTTACTGTGTAGTTGTGGTCCGTCTACAATAAACCCCGTTTTTTGGATTTCCGTGTGCCTGATCCTGATTTCCCCACTCCCTGCTTGCTCAGCCTGCACACGGTTACAACAGCTGGGACATGACCAAATAAGGCTCACCGATTAACTAACCGGAAAGCCTATCAAATGGAGTCAGGCACATTTAACCCCTTACAGCAGGGGTGGCCAATCTTATCCGCAAAGGGCCGCTGTGTATGAGGGTTTTCGCTACAACTCCCTAATTAGATTACTAATTAGAGGACTGATTGGCTGAAGAGTCCTCACACCTGGGTTTGAACAGCTGACCTACATGTTATCCCAAAAACCTGCACACACACCGGCCCTTTGTGCATAAGATTGGCCACCACTGCCTTACAGCATTTGTGAGACACAATGCTGTGCGCAACATTTTTCCAATTAAATAACTAGCATAAAAGGGCAGTAGTTCAGGACCAGGGCTACACAGGCCTAGTAATCTACTGGTTCTTAGGCTTAGGCAGTATGACTCATTTTCAGTTATATCTTCAGTTAAAACTAAGGATGGGGTCGTCATCAGTAACCCTTTGGAAATAAATCCTTTTTTCAGTTTTATTCTGATTTATTCTCTTCATCCTCTGTCTCCCTATCCTCTGATCCTAATTTGTTCCTTGATGCCCTACCCCTTCCCCAGCTCTCGGGTCCAGAAGCCCCCAGCTGTCTACTCCACTTTTCCACATTCTGAATTCTGTTGTCTCTGCTTCTCATCTTCATCCTTCTCTTTATTCATCCTTGATGACTTTACTCCTTAAACAAGGCAAAGACCCCACAGATTGTTACAGCTACTGCATGTTGTCCTTGATGAATTCTGATGTTAAGCTGCTAAGGTGCTTGCTAAATTGATTCACCCGGACTAAACTCCTCTTCTTCCTCATCTGCTCTGCACATTTGCTTAAACACTCTCCCCCAGTTCTAATCCTGTGTCTCTATTCCCTTCCCCGCAAATCCTCTTACAAACCTCTCTTTGTCACTTCCATCTGGCAGATGGGGCTCTCCCCCACCCCTATGTTATCCTGGAGTGTCATTTTCAAAACATCAAAAACTGTTCTAAAAATCTGAATTATCAGCAAACACAATATAAATTTGTCCATAGATTGTACCCTACTTCCAGGAAACGCCATCTCATGGGTTTAGAACCTGACCCATTATGTCATCTCTGTCCCATTCTAGTTCCTGACACCTTTCTCCATATGTTCTGGGACTGTCCTCCTGTTGCTGCTCTTTGAGATTATGTGGCTAGATCTCTCGCATCAGTTTTTTCCTGTTCTATTCCCCTGTCCCCTGCAGTCCTTCTTCTTCTGGACTTCTGTCACGCCCTGCTCGTCTGATCCTCCTGTGTGCCATGCCCTGCTACCTTGTGTGGAATCCTGATGTCACCAGCTGTGTCCAGTCATGTTGATTAGTCCTGCGTATTTAAGTCTGTGTTCAAGTATGATTCCCCAGTCCGGTCATTGACGTTATGTGGTTGTCTTCTGTGCTTAAACCCCGTATTCTCCTGACACCTCGAGTCCTGCCTCTGCTTCCCTGGTCCATGCTCCTCAGTACATACCAGAATGACTGGACTCGACAAGAAGACACCGCCGATGCAGAAGGCTCATCTGCCTGCAGCGTCGCCACCTCATCTGCCCGCAGCTTCGCCCTCCTGCGTCCAAGACCCTAGCTAGACAGTACTTTGCCTTTCAGGGTCTATGCTGGCGAGTGAGGGGGGATCCAACGGTTTGGGACTCTCCTGAAGCTACCTCGGTCCTTGCATGGCTTAAGGAGGAGTGCACCATCTTTACCCCTACTTCCCCACCTCACGTGCTAGGGAAGATGGCAGAAAACCTGAGAAAGCTGCTCCAGTTCAGGACAGAGCAAGCTTGCTCAGCAGGAGATGCCTCGGCCCCCGTGGTTCCTGTTCTGGTTCCTGCCGCACCAGACCCTGCTCCCAACCCCCCCGGTTCCTGCTCCTGATTCCCTGGTTCCTGCTCCTGCCTCACTGAACCCCTCTGTTGGGTCACCCTTAACCGCCACCTCATCACGGCAGATCCTGGATGGGTCCCTGTCCAGTGTTGTGCATGAACATGTTCAATGAACGGCGTTCATCGAACACATTCATATTTTTCGTGAACGCTGAACTGAACGAATCGGTTTACAAATTATGAATGTGAACATGAGTGACGTTTGCTCTCACGAGACTGAATGCTGCTCACCTTTTATGATTTTTTTAAAGTTTGCCGATTACAGGCTTGTATGGCTGGTGCTTCAAGTTCAGGCGCTTCTGCCGAAGGCAGTTTGTTTAAACATTTGAGTCCGTTTTTTGAAGAAATCGGTGTAGTTTTAGGTGGGAAAAACCACACGTTTTTATACAAATTATACCCACCTGGTTTGAAAAAACAAGTCTGGACGTCAGCCACATCTGCATCCAATGTGAAATGACACATCAAGTTAAAGCATCAGAGCAGTTTTAGGGAATACCTTCATCTTAATGATGAGCACAAAAAAATCATTAACAAAGCATAAGACTATGAAAAAACAAACACAAAGTTCACTGTTAGCATAACATGACATAAGTGGTAAGATCGATTCTCAACCTCAGAAATGGTTTTTAATGTAACTTAATCTTTTTAATGAAACTCATGTCTGTGATTGTTCAGTGGTATGTGACAGATAGAAGGAGAAAATTGAAGGAGGTTCAGATGAACGTGAACTAGTTCATTTTTGGAGCTGTGAACTTAGTTCAGAATTTTTAAAAATGAACTATGAACATGAACTAGTTCATTTTTATTTAAATGAACTGAACTTTGAACTTGTTCTTTTTCAGTGTGACCTGGCACAACACTGTTCCGTCTCTTGGTCTCCCTGAGAGGAAGAGGACACCTGCGCCGGGGTCAGGTCCTGCCCGCTTTGCCCCCCGGCTTGCCTTTGGTCCCCCTTGGCTCCTGATCGCCTGTTGCCTATGGTCCCCCCTGTGGTGCCTCATCGGGTGGCTGCAGTCCTACCTCCAAAGCCTCGTTGGTCGCCTGCACCTTCACCAGCTGTGGCTGCGCCTTCGCCTGCTGTGGCTTCTGGTTCTTCCTTGCCTCCTCTGTTGTTCCCTTCACCTCCCTCCCCGCCTCTTTCAGCAGTCCCTCTGCCTTCCTCCTCGGCCCCTTCGGTGTCCTCTCTGGCTCCTGCCTCACAGTTGCCGAGGGTTCGTCCTCCTCCGGCCTCGCGGTCACCTGTGGCCCCTGTGACTCCCGCCTTCCGGGGTTCCCTCCGGCTCCCTGGTGCCCCCCGCCCTTTGCCTCTATGCCCCCTGTGTTTGCTCCCCATCCCCCTGTCCTGCCTTTGTTTCCTCCTGGTCCCTTCGCTCCTTTAGTGGGTGTGCCCCATGCTGTCGTCCCTCCGTTGCTCCCGTCCTTGGTGTCCCTGTTTGTGTCTGCGTGGTGTTCTTTGTTTCGATTTTGTGTGTCCCTGCTGTTCCCTGTGTTTCCTTGATGTTTCTTGCTTTTGTTTTTCCAGGTTCTGTGCCGTCCCCGGTTTTGGCCCCTAGGTCCCGTTAAGCGCACCTGGAGTGTCCACCTTTAGAGGAGAGGGTTCTGTCACACCCTGCTCGTTCGATCCTCCTGTGTGCCATGCCCTGCTACCTCGTGTGGAATCCCGATGTCACCAGCTGTTTCCGGTCATGTTAAGTCTGCGTTCAAGTATGTTTCCCCAGTCCGGTCATTGACGTCATGTGGTTGTCTCCAATTGTGTCTTCCCTGTGATTAAGCCCCATATTCTCCCAACACCTCGAGTCCTGCCTCTCCTTCCCTGGTCCGTGCTCCCCAGTACGTAACACTTCTCCTCTCCCTCCCTTTCTAGCTGCCAGTAGAGGCTGCTGATGTCTATCTCCTTGGCAGCTAAGTTGTTGCTACCCTCTCATTGGAAATCTCTTGACCTTGCCATTCCCTTTGTCTGAAAGTCTACCTTCTTTAATTCGCTACTGCTCAAACTGTCTGCTGCCCGAATTAATAATTCCTCTGGCTCTGGCTAGTCAAGGGCTGGCAGGGGGTCATTTTTATTTATTTACCTATCTACTTATCTATTTTAATTCAACAATTTGACTTTTACATTTGATAACATTTGTTTATTTTCATAGTTTCTACTTGTATATCGTTGTTTTGTCCTCAGCTTTCAGCTGCACTGTCTCTGGGGCTAGGTGTGCCGGTGACTTGATGGGTCATTGAGTTCTAAAAATAGCTTAAACATTTCATTGCCAGGCAATAGTTAACAAGCAATGTGAATTATTCTCACAATCCTAAACATCTGAAATACTGCAGTGGCATCGAAGTATTAGACTTGTTATGTGTAATATATATATGTTTCTTTTTCAAGAACAACACAATGCAGGAGAGCCATAGTATCGGGCGAGTTTGGTTGCACCTAAGCTGAGTAAATCCAGCATTAACTGCCCACGTGGCCCCTCAAGGGATAATCCTCCTCATGGGCTTGTTTCAGCAGGCTGACATCATAGTTGCAGACACTCAGCCATGGCAGGCAGTACACAGAAGGTTGTGCTCATCACCGGCTGCTCCTCTGGGATTGGTCTACAGACAGCTGTGATGTTGGCAAAAGATAAGAAAAAGCGCTACCATGGTAAATCTGTTTCATTCATTCTCTGAAGATTCTCTAAGTACTAATGAGTTAATTTGGAATTAGGGATTTATTTTGGAGATTATTTATATCAATAGCCTATCAATTTACTAGGGAAAATTTCAATATATCCAAGTATTCTTTGTCATGAGTTATTTTGTTGTTGATAAAATTTTAGAAAATTATGTACATGATATATAGCATCCAGGGCATTGAAATCACTTTGACCATTATTCACTTGTAGCCAGTATCTAATCTTATGAAATCTGTTTATTGCATCCCCTTCGGAGCAAAGGTCTCTATCTCCCTCTGTAGCCCCCCTGCTTGTCTTTTTCTCCTATTTATTTCTCCATTGCTAAAACAGGTTAGTCTTCTCCCACAGTGTCCATTCCACCCTGCCATTCCAGTGCCATGTGTGTCTATACACCTCCTTCACCTTCGGCACACACATGCACGCATTGATCATGTTACAGCGACCAGTGTGAGGACTGTTATCAATGTCAATGACTGAATGAGTGATAATACTGATCGTGTATCCTTAGGCAAGGACCGTAACCCCATAAACTGTTCCAGGAGCACCAAATAAATGGCTGACCTTGCACTCAGACCCAGAGATTCACTATCACCTCTATGTGTTATGTCTCATAAGGGGGTTAAGAAGGGATAAAAAAAAAAAAAAAGAAGGGATATGTGGAAAAAAAAGCCCATGTCCTGGCATGCACGGCGAAGTATCTCATCTCATTAGCACCCTTGCTAATAACCTTTCTTCTCAGTCTTTATTATGTCTACACAAAACTTCAAAAGAGTGAAATATCTGTGTGCAAAATGACTGAAAGAGATTCCTAGAGATCACCAGTCCCCTATACATGCAGACTCCTAAATGACAATGGATATTAATTTTTAGATTTGAGATATCAGAATTGCAGCTTGATGATGTAAGGATATTTTATTGTAAAATAAGTCAGGGTTAATGGCAATGGTCTTTCACAATGCTTAAAGTGCAATAAACTAATGATATTACATTTATATTTTATTATGCTATATTAGTAAGCTTCCGTGACTGCTGGTGTGTCTCAGTAAATCTGCATGTCTAAGTGTATTTCAGACAACTCATTGTCAGTGTGCACCTGCCCCTAGTTATTGCCACCATGAGGGATCTGAAACGAAAGGACAAGCTGCTGGAAGCGGCAGGTGATGCCTATGGGAAGACACTGGTTCTGCAGACACTTGATGTTTGTAGTGATGAATCGGTCAGACAGTGCATCAACAGCTTGAAGGACCAGCACATTGATGTGCTCAGTGAGTATGCTGACTGTTAACTTTGCAAAGCGATTTTAAGCAAAGAGCAGCATCAAATTCAAGCCAGGCCAGTTTGTCTTTGAGCTTATATTACCACCTACTGACCAACACTGGAATTGTCAGAGCATCAATTTCTTTGCTGTGATAGGTCCTGGTCCATAAAACCTGGAGATATACATTTTTTCTCTGATATCAGTTGTATATGTTACTTCAATGAATATGTTGATTTTTTAAAATACAAATTTAGCATTTAACAATTAACTATTTCTTCATGCCCCCAAGTCAACAATGCTGGTATTGGTCTAGTTGGCCCAGTGGAATGCATCAGTATGGAGGAAATCAAGAAGGTCTTTGAGACCAACTTTTTTGGCGTGGTGCGCATGATTAAACATGTGATGCCAGACATGAAGAGGAGGCGTGGTGGACACATCATTGTAGTGAGCAGTGTCATGGGATTACAAGGTACAATGTAAGGATATGTCATCATGACTGTTAGTCATGGGACCACATGGCAGTGGGACCACAAAAGAACAGCACTAGTCAAATCATCACTGTGATCAATGTCATGTAAGAAACATAGTTATTGCAATGGTCATGATTCACAGTCATTCAGTCTAATTCCCACTTTCTCCAGCTGTGGTGTTTAACGATGTCTATGCGGCTTCAAAATTTGCCATGGAAGGTTTCTGTGAGAGCTTGGCTGTGCAGCTGCGCAAGTTTAATGTCACGTAAGTTAGTCGTGCTTTCTCTGTTCATTTACTTCTGACCAAAGGCCTGCTGTTATGTGGGTAGATCACCTCTCAGTCTCAACCCCTGTTCACCAAGTATCTCTCTCCCCTCTGTCTTGACAGCGAGATCCTGCTTTATTTTCTGTTATCATAAGTCATAAGTAACTCATCACCGAGACCAGCTCAGCTCCCATACAGGGTGATTAATCACTTTCATGGTTTTATTATCCTGTGTACATAGTACATAATTGTTACTCACATGCATCCTTCAGCCTAGTGCCAATAAATGGTAAATGGACTGCATTTATATAGCGCTTTTCTACTCTTACAAATACTCAAAGTGCTTTACAATTTATGCCTCACATTCACCCACACATTCACACACCGGTGGCAAAGGCTGCCATGCAAGGCGCCAACCTGCACACCGGGAGCAGTTTGGGGTTCAGTGTCTTGCTCAAGGACACTTTGATGGGGACAGGAGGAACCCAGGCTCAAACCTGCAACCTTCCAGTTGCTGAACGATAGCACTACCTCCTGCACCACCATCTTCCCCAAGATCACTCATAAATAAAATAAATAACACCACTGTAGCCCCACATTTATTCATACAAAAGACACAGTAATAGAAGTGACAGTAAGTGACAGTAAGTTATCGACAGGAGTGTGAGGGGTCATTTTGTACGATGATCATTTTCAGAGGAACCTGATAGATTTTTTCAATGAAACCTCAGGTTTTTTTAGTTCCTTCAGCTGCATGTTCCTTAAGCTTAAGCAGTTTATTAAGACAGAATGAAGATGTTACAGAAAGATGTTTCACACGGCCGGTTCGGTGTCTGTCTGTATCTGTCTCTGCCCCCACTGAGGGAAGCAGGCCCTTTATCTATGGTCTTCGTACAGACTCCTGGA
>JAODJW010000094.1:223767-235109 GCA_026777045.1 Hyperopisus bebe
AACCCTTTCTAAATAGGATTGCACAGAGGAAACAATTATATTTTGAAAACTCAACACCTTGTCACTGTAATTTATAACCTAGTTTAATATGGCAAACAAAAACAAAAAAAGAGGTGTTAATGCAAACAACCAAATGGACTAGCTCTAATTACTGACCAAGAAGCTAAACAGCTGCTTTTACATTTTACATTTACCTTCGTTTAAGTACAAAAGAATAAACCCATCAGGTTCGTAATAACCAACAATACATTTACAGGGGAAAAACACACTTTAGCATACAGTTTGACCTGCCAACCCAAACTCCAAGCAAGCGAGTTACCATTTACATTTATATTGGTAGCGCTTAGACTATCGATGGGGCCCATACGTTGGTGCACATAGACGGTCCGTGAGATTGGAGGCTCTGTAGCTAAGCACCCGGTGAAAACTCGATCCGCTCGGGCAGTTACCGTCCCTCCTCTATGTCTCCATCCAGCGAGGAAAACAACGGAGGGGAAAAACTCGGAACACAGTACTCGCGCTACCCAATGCGGGATGGTGGTGGTAAAGCTGGCGACAGCAAAAAGTTCCAGCGAACCGTCCCTCGGTGTCCCGCCTTGCCCCCAGCTCCAGGAAAACTCACTCCTGGCGAAGCTCATAGCAGCACAGCAAACTGTCCATATATCAGGGGGAAACTTACTCCCAAAAAAAAAGAATATCCAACACAATATTACCTCGTACACTCGGGCTCACTCTCCCTCCTCGCCCCCCTGGTTGGCTGACAAAACCATGGCGCCAAAACTTGGCGGAAAATCAGCAGCAAAGGATCCTGGTACATGAAGTGCCAAATACTAACTCCTGAACTACACACATGAAAAACGAACACTAGGCACTCATCCTCTGCAACATCCATATATATATAAATATATATATATTAAATAATATACACTCTTAAGGGCTCTACACCTAGAATAAATGAAATACCCGGAATGGGTAGGCGAGTCTGCACCGCAACACGTACAAAACCAGAGAAGTCAGGGCTATTTAGGAATACATTGTGTAAAGGAACAGCCGTCATGCACAAATCAATGCCTTGTACTAGGACACTGGTACCACAATATGACGCATTATCAAGAGGGACGATGCCTTCCATCAGAAACGATTAGGCAACACCCGTATCCTGCAGGATAGTCACAGGGTGTCGCACATCAGTCTCACTGAGCGAAACCGAATCAGAGAACACAAAGGGCTGGAAGGCAGGCTCCACTTCTTGAGATGTACTGAGAGCACTGTCTACACCAGCTACCACCTGCACCTTTCGAGTTACACCACAAGCTTCTTTTTGTTTAAGGGCCGGGCATACCAAAATAAGATGACTCACCTCATGACAATAAAAGCACTCGCGCTTCTCCACAAGCGGTGGGGGAGAAGCAGGCACAGGGGAGGACGTAACTGGCCAAGGCTGAACATTTCGAGGTAACGGAGTTGGAGTAAACACGGTTTTGTACGTAAGCACAAACTCATCTGCGAGGGTGGCAGCTTCAGTCAGGGAAGCTACCTTCTGTTCATTTAAATATACCACCACACGATCAGGGACAGTTTTTAAACTCTTCCAACAAAATCAATTCCTTGAGCTGATCAAGGTTACACACACCACTGGCGGTACACCATTTATCAAACAAGGTGGTCTTTTCCCTGGCGAATTCTACGTGGGTCTGGCTGGGGGATTTATTAAGCTTCCGGAAACTCTGCCGGTAAGCCTCAGGTACACGTTCATAAGCCCTTAAGACCGTAGCTTTCACTATATCATAATCTAGGCTCTGCTCTAATGCGAGGGCCGGACACGCTTCTTGCGCCTTACCCACTAGCTTGCTTTGCAACAGGACAGACCAAAGATACCTAGGCCAGTTCAAAGTTGTGGCAATGCGCTGAAATATGGAAAAGCAGGCGTCCACCTCATTTTCCCAAAACATTGGAACAAGCCCAATATGTCGGCTAACATCGAAGCCAGAATTACTCCCATCTTGGGGGACTGGTGAACTCAGGGGAGATTGCGGGCAAGTCCAAGGAGCGTCTGGAGCATCAGACCTGTCTCAGGCGGGCAGGCCGGAGTGTGGAGACGTACCTGGTTTTGGCACCCTGCGCGGAAGAGGCACCGGCTTTTGTTCGCCCATGCTTAGCCGCCACAGTTCCACCTCCTTGTCAGCCTCTATTTCCACAGCCCTGAGACGGAGAAGCTGCACCTGGTACTCCTGCCACTTGATCTCAAGCTTGAGTTCCTTTTGTCGAATTGTAAGCAGGATCTCCTCCTTGGATGAGCGGGGACCATTGAGATCCATGCAGAGACCCGTCCCAAGATCATCGCCGCCAGCTTCCGCTGCAGGAGACGCATGGACAGGACTCGACACAACACTCGCAGAGCCGCCCACCTCAGACAGGATACCCTGCTGAATCGCCCGCTTAGAAGTTTCAGCGGGGACAACCACATTAAAGAAGTCTGCTATCGCTCGCAGATCATCCTTACGGCACTTATTGAATTGCTCGAGTGTGGGGAAAAGGGTGAAAGCGATGAGGTCGAACTTGGCCATAATCGCTAATACTAACACCACCCCCCCACACAAAAAAAATCCACCAGGCAGACCTAAAAAACAAAAATAAAGCTCCCAACTACATAGAAAACAGCTGACAGAAAGGCAACAAAAGCGAAGGAAGGACGAGCCCAGAAACCCAGGAGGCATACGCACCGAAAAACAGAAAAGAGGAACGGACAAGCACCCAGTTTCTGATACGATCCCCAGTCTAGGGTTGAGGATCGCCAGAAAGGTAAGGGAAAGGGAGAGGGGAAGACGAGACAACAAGGGAACAGGAAATGGGAACGCAGGAAACAAAGGGATCTTTTTTTTGTAGTTTTTTATATTTATTCACAGACACGGTTACAAACACGAGGTGCAACAAACTTCGGGAGTGACCCAGGCCAAAATAACAAGCAAAACGGCTAACGAACACGTCCCAAACTAAGCTAACTCTAAAGGTAATGAAAACAAGAGGAAACAAAATGACAAAGACTAAGTGTAACTCCCTAACCAAAACAACAGTAAACACCATGTTCGCAGAAACAAAAAGGCAGCCACTCCTTATGCACCTAACAGACGTGTACAGAAAACACACAGTCCAAAAGCACAGTTTTCGAAGGGGCGAGCAAAGAGAGTAGTCGGGAGCTAAGCAAGAGTTCAAACCAGAAGACGAACAAACCGAAGGCAAAGGTACAAATAGGGCAAAGCAGAAAGTCAGAAACCAAGAAACCAAAACAGTCATACATAGAAGTCAATCAGAAACAGGAAACCAACACAGCGATAGCAAAAGACAAAGCTTGAGCAAGAGCTCGGGCTAGATGTGACCAGCAGGCTTTATCCTTGTCGACCAGAACACAGGGTCAGAGGGTGGAAGGGGCGTGGCCAGAAACTGGGAGGCGGGCTGAAGCAGCAACTTGCGAGTGGAGCTTGGGGCAGAAGACTGAGGTGTCCTGCACACATATCCAAAACACTTACGGCACATAACAAATGTCATTATGGGGCATACAGGAAGCTCTTACCACAGTTAACATCAACTGCATCTCCCATCAGAAAGAGACTACACAAGTTTGATTGACATGGGAGGTGTGCAAGGATAAAACATCAGGGCAAGACTAAGTGCCAGAGACCAGCTAGACAAAGACCAGGACATTTGGAATAACATGCTTTGGACAGATGAATCTATTATTGAATTATTTAGACACAGTAACAGAGAACACGTTTGGCATAAGCCAAATATTCTTTTGAGCCAAAGAACCTCATACCAACTGTGTGTGAAGCATGGGCATGGAAATGTCATGGTTTGGGGCTGCTTTGCTGCAGCAGAACCTAGCCAACTCATTAGCATATAATCCACTATGAATTCTTCTTCATATCAGAGGGTGTTTGAGGACAATGTGAAAACATCTGTCCAGGGGACAGATGTACACTATACGATATTACGCACCATTGTATTTGACCTGAATTTTTAATATAATAGACTTTGTCCAGTCCATTCATAAATAAGAGATCTGTAAATCAGACATTCTTAACCCGAGCACTGCCTGTATATCTCTTAGACTCTTGTAATCTGTGTGGTAATTCAATTATAAAGCCATTTTTTCTTTTATGGACATATGAGGATTGTCTCTATTTCACTTTATGGGTTAGGAAGGTCACCAGGTAGAAGCCTGCGGCCAGCAAAGCGATTATATTAGTGTTGGCCCTTGAACGACACCTTTCTTCCTGAAAATGGCTCCAGGCCCCCTAGATAAATAGCTGGCCCTGCACTCTGACACGTGTCTCCCTCTCACTTGTGTGTGTTGCATAAGAATGCATAATGGCACTTGTGATGACCAAAGAATTTGGTATTTTGTATTTGTATAACTAAAGTGTCATTGTTATTATTACTGAAATGCAAAGCAGCATGTGTAGTAAAACCTATGAACCAAATATTAGGTTGGTGATTTTGAATCTTGATCTCTTTGTGCTGGTAACCTGGTTTCCGTTTCAGCCCCAATAACTCATCCAGTTTCTGCTCAGAATCAAAGGAGTGTCTGCTGTTTGACCTGGTCTGCAGGACTGCTGACTATGAGGTAGGGAAAGGAGACGACCTGCTGGCTGTCCATTCAGAGCAATGGTTACTGCCGTCAGCTTCACATGGACTCTTTGATGACTGTATAATGTGGTGTGAGCAGCACACTGTCTTCCATAGACATGACACATGAAGTTCTGCCATGTGGAGATAGGGACAACTATAGCTGTACTTGTCATCCTGTGATATTGCACCTCTTTGCCCTCAATTTTCAGTGTTTCTTGGTGACACTGCTTGTTAGTTGTTTTGCAGAGAGACAAATGGCAGGATTTATCACAAACTTCAAATGGTATTTTTCTATCTAGTCATAGCCAGCTGTCCCAGATGTGCTTCTGGCATCCAATCTGGAGGTGTCAGTGTTGTTGCAGGATCACTCTGATGGCATCCATTTTTTGCTGCAGTATTATGTGGCATACTCGGTGCCAAGGAATGAGAGCATTAAATGTGCCGTTTGTTCATGCCTGATGCTTAGAGTAATATGGTGAGCAATGTGCTGTTTGTTCACGCCTGAAGTTCAGAGTAACATGCTGTGCAATGTATCGTTTGTTCACGTCTGAGGTTTAAAGTAATGTGGTGTGCAATGTGCTATTTGTTCACAGCTGAGGTTTAGACTAATGTGGAGTGCAATAAGGCTGTCAGTTTTTAACCTATATTTGAACATTCGTTCAAACATGATGTGAAAAAAAATCATAATTCATAACTATAATTAACCCATTTAAATTTTAAAGTGTCACTGTACCCACAGTAAGCACATTAGACCGTTTGTTGTAATGTTGCCATTTGCTGTCTACGGAGAACCTATTCCCAGGGTGGGAAAACATTTTTTTAAATAGTTTTGCTATCCCTGGCAATACTTTTTCATTCCCTTGCAATGCTTTGCGATCCTACTACACTTGCCCATTTGCTGTTTACTGCAACGTGAAGTGTATATGTCCTTAAACTATAGGGGACAATGTACACTGTGTAACTTCCATATTGTGTGTTTTTATGTATATTTTATGTTGTATACATACTTCATGAAGTGAGAATACCAGGAAGGTATACCTGAAAGTTGTCTCGGGTTTGAACCTTAACTATGACACTAAGGGGAAGTTAGCTTCAGATTCAGTTTTATGGCAGCAATATCTTTCAACAAAACCAAGCAACACCCCTTGGTTTTCCAAATTTCTTTACGGGTGAATTTTAATTAATATTTCAGTGTCTATGTCTGCAAGGTAGCCCAGCTGTCTTGCTTACAGTCACTAGCAGTGAATGGACACAGTGCAATTAATAAATACATATAAAAACATACATATGAAAGTATGCATAATACTGTATAATGCTTAAAGTGCACTTAACTGGACATGTCTGTATTGTTTAGGTTTTTAGTCATTAGTCCATTAATTGTATGTTTTGTACTTTAAACAGACATAGTACAGTAATTATTAGTAATGCAAAGCTTTAGTGAGGTATCACAAAAGTATTTTGTGGGAACGCAAAAGTTTTGTGATGGAATGCAAAAATAAATTGTGGGCTGTCAATAAAATAGTGAAAAGAAAGATTCTGTCACAGGTATTTGAATATATTCAAACAAATTGCTTGACATTTGACAGTCGTTTGAACTTGATTTTTGACTATTAGACACCATGCTGATCTTTTCCCTATTCCAGATCATTATAGCTTTTCCATGAAGCTGCTGGAAACCCATTGTCATGCCACTATCTACGTCACGTTTTTTTCTCCATTAGCCTTTGTCTTCCTAGAGAGCAGTGGGACACAGCTGATGTCAGAGTATGTTCATAAAGTGTGGCCCTTGTGGTGCTCTAAGACCTGTCAATTAGCCTGAGAGACTGGCTGGTTTATCTGAAAGACGAGGAGACTGACAATTGCACATCTTGCAGGTACGTCACTATGACCCTGTTAAATGGGTGTCCACAGACGCGGAGGCCTACTTTATGGGTGTTGGTGCTGCCATGGCTTTCAGGAGACTCTTCAAATATATCTCTGGAGCTAATGAGGATGGTGAGTATGAATGTATCTGGAGGACTCCCCATAGGCTTATGTGTATCTCCCCAGAAATGTAACTAGACATTGCAGCAATGCAGTTTTATAATTACAAAATATATAAACAAGATCCTCTCCTTGGATTGCCACCTTATCATGGTGGAGTGGTTAGCATGCCTCGGTGACCCTGGGGGCTATATTGTCTGGGGCAATAGTGCCTGGTAGGTTCTCCCATGGCAAAAAGGTCCCAGGTGAGGGGTCAGACAAAGAGCAATCCAAAAAAAATCATGATGAGAAAGAATCATTGCAAGGTCTTGTTTGCCTCACCTGGACTTCGGTCACCGGGGTCCCACTCTGGAGCCAGGCCTGTGTGAGGGGTCCATTGGCGAGCGACAATCTGATCTGTGGCCTTCTGTCCTGGACACTCGGGTGAAGAGAGGGGCAGAGCTGTCAATTGATCACCACCTGGTAGTGAGTTGGCTCAGGTGGCAGGGGAGGAGGCCTGTCAAATCTGGCATACCCAAATGCATTGTGAGGGTCTGCAGGGAACATCTGCCAGAGGCTCATGTTTGCCAGATCTTTAACTCACACCTCTGGCAGAACTCCCAACTGCATACCAGGGGAGGTTGGGGACAGTAAGTCTGAATGGACACTGTTCCAGACCTCCACTGTGGAAGGAGCCTTACGGAGCTGTGGCTGCAGGGTGGTTGGAAACCCCCGTACCCGATGGTGGACACCAGAGGTGAGGGGGATTGTCAAGCTGAAGAAGGAGACCTAGCGGGAATTAATAGCCTGGGGGTCTCCAGAGGCAGCTGACAGGTACCAACAAGCCAGGTAGAACACGGCTCAGGTGGTTGCGTAAGCAAAAACCTGGGCATGGGAGGAGTTTGCTGAGGCCATGGAAAGTGACTTTTGGTCAGCCTCAAAGAGGTTCTAGCAAACCATCCGGAATATCAGGAAGGGGAAGCAGTTCCTGGTTCCTACTGTTTACAGTGGGGAGGGGGTGCTATTGACCTCACCTGGGGACATCACTCGGAGGTGGAAGGGAATACTTTGAGGACCTCTTCAACCCTGCCTCAGATACATATACACGCACTGCCTTTGAGACATCTGAGGGCAACAGGGCCTGAGGGGACTAGGGTGGGCTTGCCCATCATTGGGGCTGAGGTGGCCAGGGTGGTTAAATAGCTTTGTGATGGCCAGGACCTGGGGGTGGATGAGATTCACCTGGAGTACCTAAAGGCTCTGGATGTTGTGGAGCTGTTGTGGCTGACATGCCTTCTCAACAGGGTGTGGAGGTCAGGGACTGTGCTGCTGGATTGGCAGACCGGGGTGGTTGTCCCCTTATTTAAGAAAGGTTCGGTGTTCACTACTGCGGGTGATTTGGTCCCTGTATAAATGCAGTAGAAGCTTGGTCCACATTGCCGGTAATAAATCGGACATGTTCCCAGTTCGTGTTGGGCTCCGCCAAGGCTGCCCTTTGACATCAATATATTTATGGACTGGATTTCTAGGTGCAGCCAGGGTGTTGAGGGTGTCCAGTGTGGTGGCCCAAGGATCGCATTGCTGCTTTTTGCAGATGATGTCGTCCTGTTGGCTCCATCTGCTGGGGACCTCCAGCGTGCTCTGGGACGCTTCACAGCTGAGTGCGAAGCGGCAGGGATGAGGAATAGCACCTCCAATTCCAAGACCATGGTTCTCAGCCAGAAACGTGTGGATTGCCCTCTTCAGGTCAGGGAGGAGGTACTGCCTCAAGTAGAGGAATTCAAGTAGCTCAAGGTCTCGTTCAGGAGTGAGGGTAGACGAGATCGAGAGCTGGACAGACGGATCGGCGTGGCATCTGCAGTTCTGCAGGCGCTTAACCAGTTAATCGTGGCCAAGAAAGAACTGGGTTAGAAAGCAAAGTTCTGGATCTATTGCCATCTTTGTCCCTATCCTCACCTATGGTCATGAGCTGTGGGTAGTAACTAAAAAGAATGAGATTGCAGATTCAGGCGGCCAAAATGAGGTTTCTCCGGAGGGTGTCTGGGCTCTCCCTTAGAGAGAGGGTGAGAAGTTCGGATATCCAGAGATAGTAAGGAGAGTCTCAGAGTAGAACCGCTGCTTCTCCACGTAGAAAGGAGCCTGTTGAGGTGGTTTAGACATCTGGTGTGGATGCCTCCTGGACAGCTACCCAGAAAGGTTTTCTGTGCATGTCCTACAGAGAGGAGGCCCTGGGGCAGACCCAGGACATGCTGGAGGGATTATATCTTTTGGTTGGTCTGGGAATGCTTCGGTATCCCCCTGAAGAGCTGGTAAAGGTGGCTGGGGAGAGGGAGGTCTGGGTGTCTCTCCTGAAGTTGCTACCCCCGCGACCCGAACCCGGGGCAAGCAGATGGAAATGGATGAATGGATAGATAAGATGCTTACTGTTGCAGTATTAGACACACAACAAATATTTATGATTTTAGGGTTTACAAAAGTTTTTGGTTGTTAATCTGCTAATGAAAAAGTCAGCAGATTAGCTGAACCCTGCCAGCTACTGCTGGTAACACTATGAAAGCAAATCATACTGGGACCACTTAGTATGGAGAAGAATTCACAGTTCCTCAAAAGGAACTAGCAGATGCAAGGGGCATTTAAATGGTTGTGGTGGGTAAACGAGGAATAGGTATCTTTAGTAATCTAGGGAAGATGATCACAGGTTGCTTGGATGATCCAAGCTGGTATGCATGAATTGTAGGACTTGATGTGGCAATGTGATTGTCTTCAGGTGTGAAGATGGACATGACAGCTCCAGTCCTGGTGAAAATTCCAGAGGACAGGAAGATGTGGGAGCCTGCGATCTACACTCTGAGTTTCCTTTTACCATCAGAATATCAGGATAACCCACCAAATCCCACAAATGAGAAGGTCAGCTTCGGTCAGGGTTACTGTTATAAATCCATCTCTCTAAAAACCTCCAGGAAAGTGGATCTATTACCCTGATATATAGTATTAATTTTCCAGATTCCAGAAGAAGCATATTGACCTGTACTAGTATAGATTAGAGTACTTACTTTGCATTATAGAATACATACTTTACATGTGCTCCTATCATATACTAGCTTGATATTTCCTGTGCTTTTCCTGTAGCTGTACTTCACGGATATGCCGGACATGAAAGTGTATGTGCGGAGCTATGGTGGCTGGATGCTCTCCCTGACCTCTAAGCTGCACTCTCACATTCTGATCAGAGCATTGGACCATGCACACGCTCCATACAATACCTCCTTCCACTACAGCCTCAGCTATGACAGGTACTGTGTGCATAACACCTCCTTCCACTATAGCCTCAGTGGGCCAACAAAGAAAGTTCAAAATAACAAAGTGCTAATTTATAAAGTAAAACTGTGTATAGTCCAGGTATAAATGTGGAAGGTCCAGCTGATGTCAGGCCAGACAGATGAGGAAGCTGCTCCCTTTGGCAGGATGGCGGCGTGGTGTGGTCTAGCAGCAAGCAGGTGAGGACTGCAGATGTGTAGTCAGGCTGGGTGGGCAGACAGGGAACTGCCCACCATCAGGAGTTCCATGACAGAGAAATGAACAGGGCATCGATAAAACTGTGTCACAAATAGATTAAATTATATCAATCAATCAATCAACGTTTATTTATATAGCACTTTACAGCAACCTAAATTGAACCAAAGTGCTTCACAGCACTAAAAGTGACAATAAAATAGCAATAAAGATAGAAATAAAAATACAAGAACAAAATAAAACATATAGTTATAAACAAATGAACAGTATAAATGAAAATTATAGTAACAGTAATAATAATGACAATAATAACAAAACAAAATGATAAAATTATAAAAAGCATAAAATTATAAAGTATTAAAAGCCATTCTAAATAAGTGGGTCTTTAGTTGTGCTTTAAACAAAGAGAGGTCCGTAATTTTGCGTAATGGTGGAATGGTGTTCCAGAGTTTAGTACCAGCGACCGCAAAGGAGCGATCACCCCATTGTTTGCATCTTGACCGAGGGACCACTAGCAGGTTTTGGTTCGCAGAACGTAAGGCTCTACTTTGGTGATAAAAGCTTATTGTCTCACACAAATAAGACGGTGCCAGACCATTAATCGCATTAAAAACAAACATCAAAAGTTTAAACTGAATCCGGAACTGTACCGGGAGCCAGTGAAGGGAATACAGGATTGGGGTGATGTGATCATTTTTACGGTTATTGGTCAACACATGAGCCGCAGCATTCTGCACAAGTTGCAGACAATGTAGACGAGCCTGAGTGATTCCCACATAAAGTGCGTTGCAGTAGTCTAGCCACGAACTAATAAAAGCATGAATGGCTTTCTCCAGGTTGCCCCGATTCAGAAAGGGTTTGACCTTTACAAGGAGGCGAAGATGAAAAAAACCTGCCCTGACAACAGAGTCAATGTGAGTCTGAAAGTTTAAACTGCTGTCTAAAGTCACCCCCAAATTTTTAACTGCATGGCTCAAATAAGGAGCCGGAGAATCGAGACCAGCAGTGATAAAACTAGAAAGATTTGGGGTCCCAAACATAATACATTCTGTTTTACACTCATTCACACAGAGACTATTTTGTGACAGCCAGAGTTTGATGTCATACAGAGAACTATGGATTGATTTAAGTGCTTCAGAGGAATTTGGCACAACTGGCAGTTAGATTTGTAAATCATCTGCATATAGATGAAAAGAAACATTGTGCTTTGAAATGATCGACCCTAATGGCAGCATGTA
>JAODJW010000094.1:284799-298056 GCA_026777045.1 Hyperopisus bebe
AATAAATGAGCGCAACATCTTTAGTACGACCGCCGGTGAACACCTCTCCCTTTAACGCCAAGGACTTCCCCTTTAAGCGCCCTTTAAATCTCCTATTTGTGTCGGCGATCCGCACATCGCCGGTTCTCGATGCTGATTTCTTGCTATCGCTCTCGGTCCTGTGCCTATTTTAATCAGAGCTTTTGTCTGCGATGTGCCGATTTCACACGCTGCTGCTCAGCTTAATTTCTCTGCTCGTCCCGGAGGTTGGGAGTTACTTCCCGGAGGAGCGCTGGAGCCCAGAGTCCCCCCTGCTCGCACCCCGGGTGCTCATAGCGCTTATCTGCCGCAACGCGGAGCACTCTCTGCCTTACTTCCTCGGCACCTTGGACCGCCTGCGCTACCCAAAGGACCGCATTGCTCTGTGGTATGGTACCGGGGGTGCCGATGTGCGCTTGTTCGTAGGGTTTAAATTTGCCCGATGCTTTTCCGGTAAAACATTTGCAGAAGGAGATACCCTGACCAGGATGGGACACTAATGAACACAGAAACCAGGAGGGGACAGTGATGAGATACAATGAGGAAGATGGGACACTGATGGGACACACTGAGCAGGGAGGACAGTGATGCGACACAGTGAGCAGAAGCAGATAGTGATGGGACACAGTGAGCAGAGGTGCTTTATGTAGAGAATGAATGCGTATGGTGTTACTGAGTGAAACCAGGATCAAATAAGCTGGCCTGTGGAGTTCAGCATGGGGGCTATTTACATAGATGGAAACATCCTGCAATATCTATCACCATTGCTAATGTGAGAGTCGGCAATGTAACCAGAGGATTTTCTGTGCCTATAACATTTCTTTATGCTGGAATTTCCATTTTGGGATTCTTTAAATATCCAAATGAGAGATTCAAAAGACACACTGATAAATGAGACCTTATATTGAGTTTTTTATGTTGAATACTTTGCCATTTGCTAAAGTACAGGTACATTGGAATTCTTCTCTTTGCCTACCCCATCTCACTCTCCATGGTTTAGGGGGGTCACAGTGCAGGGTCAGCCAATGTGGGGGCACGCTTGGAGCTGGGGGCCTTGATCTTTGGCTCACAGACATGTGACTGTTTTGCAGAGACTGCAGCTCAAACGGCAATCTTCCAGTGATGAGCACTTAACTGTCTGAGCCACTCGCTGCCCCATTTGGTTTTGGTTGTAACTTGGAATGAGGAAAAACATTTCATTTGAGATATTACAGTACCCTCATGTGCAGGCATTTGAGAAACCTTTTGTTGCCCCTGAAGATGTTGATTTTTTAATTAGATTCATCAAGTCTATGGTGAGACCACTTGCCTCTGAGTCGTGTTTTTATCTTGCACTAACAGAGCAGAAAAAGGTCTGTTAGACTCTCTCCATTCCTCTAGGTGAGTTTGTGTTTGAATGGTGTTGCATGGGGTGGGGTGAGTTTAGGCTTCCCTGGGGGGCCCTCTCTCATTAGCTCACTCAGCTCTGACGCTGGAGCTGCACTTTGTGTTCTATTCGGAGGATGTCGGGAATGCAAACAGTCTGCAATGCCACCTACTCACCAAAGCCGGTATTGTATGATATCCCATCTCCAGGTGCTCTTGGGGCATTCTTAGGCTTAGATACTATATCTCTGAGTCCAGATGCATTCCTGGTGAGCATGGTGAACATTTGCTGGTTCATTTGAACTCACCACTGGTAAGCTGAAGTTTGCAGGTTAGCTGCCATGGCATTCGACTGACAGATGGGAACAGGATGATTTTGGACAAATTTACACTTGTAATGAGTATCAGCAGAATTCTTTTGTAAAAGCCATATTTTCCAATACTTGAGTGTATCAAATAGAGTATTTGACATACTCCCCTAACTATTACATAAATACTCAACTGCGCGGTGCGTCAGCTTCCTGTTGTCTTGAGGCTGGTTTTTGCTTTTCACACAGTGTCACTCTAGATGAGTTGATTAGACGTGTGTGTTTAGCTGTATTTTTACACACAGCGGTGATATTTGCTGACGCAGCCAAGGCCCAGAAATCTCGCGTGGCTCCACCTGAGCCACAGGGCTCCACTTGATGATCTTTGAGTCTTTAACATTCTAAAGGTTGAAGGAAAGAAGTGATTTTGGCACTTATTTTGTAGAGTTAGAAGTATAGTGCAAAACAGACCCTTGCAGTTTCACAGAAATGACTATTCATTTTACATCAGGCGTATGCCCAATAAGTAAGGGATGAACCACGATGAGTAGTGCGGTTCTACGAAAACAATCAACATTTTATTTTTATATTATCATATAATCGCACACCTCTAAGTGGCTTATCCGCTTTTCCCTTGGCTATCAAACAAAAAAAATAATAGAATAAGCTAGTTATGATTAATTTTTAGGAAGAAAATTATTAGCATTTAATAATGTTTCGATATGCTGTTAAAAATATGGTCTTTATAAGGATAGAACGTCTGGTCAGTCTACTCAGTGGAAGCAGCGAATCCCTTAAGTTACCATCAACAGACAGGCGCTTGTGCTTGGAAGGGAAATTATGGTGATACTGACTGCTTATTTATTAGTAAAAAGTCACATTTTTAAATATTAACATTTAATAAAACATTAAAACCCATTAATACAGAATTGTTATTAGGTTTCCAGAACTACCTGTTCAACACCCATGTGACATCTCTGGACCAATAAAAATATAGTACTTACCAAATCCGTGGCATCACCAGTGGTAATGGACACTTTGGTCACTCCTGCACTTGGTCTGTGTTATTGTTGCATAGTCTGTGTCTTTGTAATTTTATTATGTAGTTTTACCACCTCAGTATACTTACCTTTATATGTAGTTTACTTCTTTTATGTATTGTTATGCCTTTCATATATTATGTACTTCATATTTGTATTGCTTCAGCTTTGGATGTCACCAGTGTGATCTCACTGTGTGTTACACAATGAAGATAAAATCTTTCACTCCTATGAATCTCAGGTATGTTAGGTAGGAGTATAAACACCGCCTCACAGTCCCTGCAGCCGCAACGAACATGTCCACAAACTCCAAGTTGGGTCTGGCCGTGACACGTTTTCACTTCCCTTTACTGTCTGCTGAGTCTGAAATTCCTTTTTTGTTTTGCGCTGGCTGCTGTGACTTTTGCAACTTGCAATTTATTTAAGTCACTGTGACCAAGGTCTGTTCCCTCTCCATCCAAACTGCTTTACCAGCAGACTCTGCATCTGCAGTTGTTGAATGTGAACACATTGTGCGGGAACTGCAGAGGTGAAGAGGATTACTTTCTACTGCTTTATGATTTGATAAACACCATTTATCAAGCACTGAGCAGATGCCTGTGATGTCTGACTGGGACTGTTTCACTTGTGTCCACAGGGTGGCGACAGACCACAACATGGACAACACGACAGCCATCCTCCGGGAATGGCTTGTCAAGGTTCAGAGTCTTTATCACAATGTGGAGTGGAGACCACAGGAAGGCCCCCAGTGAGTCTTCATTGGTTTATTGACCTTTCAGTATTATTACAGGTTTATAAAGACCATCATCCTTAAAAACACTGATTTATTTTGCTGTTATGATAAAACATTATTACTAAAATCATTAAAATAATATCTGTACTTTGAACTTTGACCCGTAGTCAATTAGATACTGTTTGGGAGTAACATTTGTGATTTAAAAAAAAAAAATTTGAATCCCTGTGTCCTGCAGGAGTTATGAAGACGAGGCTGGCCCCAAACAGTGGACAAACCTGCGCTACGAGCACCTCATGCAACTGCGGCACGCGGCACTGGAGGCAGCGCGTGACAAGTGGGCCGATTACTATTTGGTGCGTCCCCCCCAATCTCATACACACAGACACACATGCACACACATTTCAGTGATAAGAAACAAATGAACTGCATGCATTCTGCAGAGAGAAAGGTCCTGAGAGGCGTGTAGAAAAAGTCCATGGCCTCAGTCAGGTCTGGAAAATACACCACAATCTATGTGCAATACATCAAGCATAGAAAACCTCAGAGTTATTCTAAGAGCTTAAATAAAGAAATCTGAAAGTGTGTAAAAAAAGTATGCTAAATGATGGTTGTGCTGTGCTTTGGTACAGCTTTGACTTTCAGTTGTATTTCACTGTACCGTTTCATCTTTTCTTTGAAAGCCCGGAGGCTATAATCTTCAGGAAGAGCCAAGCCACAGTAGACGCTGGACTCATACAGTCAGCAGCTATGCTGTCCAGCACTGGTCAGCTCTTCCTGTACACTGCCACCAAGTGGTTACACATGGTATAGCAATGTTGTAATCAGCCCTATTATTTCTCATGTTTGCTGTAGTATGAATTTACTCAAAGGCCATGAAATCAATATTGTGATGTTTTTACTTTCCTGTCCTCTAAATTGCAAACATTGACTAGCAGCCTCATAACAGAAAATGTCACCTTAGGTTGTTTCTTTGCCTTATGTGCATTTGAGGGTAAGACAGAGAGGGCAAGGGAAGATCCTGCACCATTTCTCTTTGTCATGCATGTGACAGTTTCTTTGGTGTTTGGGTGTGCAGCCTTGTAAGTATTTATCTCTCCCACACTGATCAGTCAGTGGACTGCGACAACCTCCTGACAAACCCAGATGTGCTATGGAAGCTCATCAGTGAGAATAAGACTATCGTGGCCCCGATGCTGGAGTCACGTGCGGCATATTCCAACTTCTGGTGTGGCATGAGCTCACAGGTACAGCCTCCCATGCTTGCCTGACTGCTTGTGTCTGCATGAGTCTGCCTGTGTCTGCCTGTGTCTGCCTGTGTCAGTCACTAGCCATTTATGGATTCGTCACTGGGGCTCAGTGACCGGCTGTGAGTAAATGCATCCTTATTCTGTATGTTTATGCCCCTGGGGTTACTGTAAATGGACTCAGAGAGCATGGTTAGTAGGTTCTTTGGACTTAGTGTAAACAAACCAAGCCTTCATGCAGTGTATCACTGTGCTTGTATCCCTAGGGCTATTACAAGCGGACCCCTAACTACATTCCCATCCGCCGGTGGGAGCACAGGGGCTGCTTCGCTGTTCCCATGGTGCACTCCACCTTCCTGGTGGACCTGCGCAAGGAGGCATCTCGCCAGCTGGCCTTCTACCCCCCCCACCCTAACTATAGCTGGGCTTTTGATGACATCATCATCTTCTCCTTCTCTGCTCGCATGGCAGGTGGGAAATGATCGTATCTTGGGGAGTGAACTTAGGTTTCAGGACAACTGGAGTTGCAAACCAAAACAATACATTACTCCCCAAAGATAGCTGGTGATGAAAAGCATAGGCGCTTTGGGGTGAGAATTCATGTTCTTTCTGGACAAAATGAATGAAATGGAAAAACTATCTTGCAGGTGTACAAATGTTCCTGTGTAACAGAGAGAATTATGGGTACCTTCCCATTCCTGTACGTTCCCACAATTCCCTGAGGGACGAGGCTGACAGCTTTGTGCATTCCCTGCTGGAGGTCATGGGTGAGTGTTTGTGCAGAGTGTCAAAAGGTGCATTTCAAAATATGTGATAATTGGTGTTTTGCTTCTACAGTTGGTGGACTCAAATTGACTTATGGTCTTTAGTCAGCAAAATCATCCTTAACAGGGAAGGACCTTGTAGCTGCTGGACACCTGATTTTTTTTCTGTGTTCTGCTCCTTTCTGGCCACCTTTTCTGTCTCTCCTATCGTCCTCTTGCTGTCCGATGTCAGCCTGACCATCATGTGATCTTCTTGTCTCTCTCAGTGCATCAGCCCCCTGTGGAGCCCTCCAGCTTCATCTCCGTTGCCCCAAAATCCCCAGATAAGATGGGCTTCGATGAGGTAAGTCGGGCAGGCTGATTGCTAGACGAGAGCACAATCAGTACATGCAGCTCTACACTAAACGTTTACAGATGTTTTAACGACGGATCAACTGTAGTTTGACTGCTCAGTATAACCTGCAGCTACAGATGCTTACAGAAGGTTTCTGTTGGATGGGAGGATGTTGAAAAGGTCTGTCGGTGAGCAATGAACTGGGTGTTAGAATGCTGTTTGGGGTAAGGTCAGGATTCGGTCCTGCACAGTGCGCTGAAGTGGCTGCCTCTATCACAGGTCTTCATGATCAACCTGCAGCGGCGGCCAGACCGGCGCCGGCGAATGCTGCAGTCTCTCCACGAGCAGGAGATCACCTGCAAGCTCATCAATGCTGTGGATGGCAAGTATGTCAGCTTCGCCACACAAAATGTCTCTAGGATGAGTGCATAGTGTGGAGTAATGATCACGAGTATAGTTAGGGCAATCTTACAGTAGGAGTTCACTGGTCTATGTAATAAGTCTGAGCAAGGCTGAGTGTTGGATACACGGATGGCAGCTGAGCTTAGCAATATTAGCCAGAGGTTACTTCAGTTGCTGTTAAATTGTGAAAACTTGCGAAATGTTTCCTGGATGCCAGCGCACTGAATGCCAGTCAGATCCAGTCCATGGGGATCCAGATGCTGCCTGGGTACAGTGACCCGTACCACGGACGGCCCCTCACCAAGGGAGAACTGGGCTGCTTCCTCTCCCACTACAACATCTGGAAGGAGGTGAGTAGCGTAGTTAAGATGTGGCTTTTTGGCTCTGACCATTGTGGTCTATGGAGCCAGGATGTGTATGCTAATGAACCTGCCCTGATCTGATCATGCAGATTGCAGAGCGCAAGCTGAAGACCTCCCTTGTGATTGAGGATGACTTGCGTTTTGAGGTCTTCTTCAAGCGGCGTCTGCAGAACCTGATGAATGAGGTAGAGAGCCATGGCTTAGACTGGGATCTCATGTGAGTGACAGCCCTTCAGGAACATGTACTTCTAAGAGGAGCAGCAGAGATGTTCACCATAGTGATCTTCCTCCCTCATTCGTCTTTAAGATATGTTGGACGGAAGAGGATGCAGGTGGACCATCCAGAGAAATCTGTGCCCAAGATTCGTAGTCTGGTAGAGGCTGACTATTCTTATTGGACGTTGGGATATATGATTTCACTGCGGGGTGCAAAGAAGCTGCTGAAGGCAGAGCCCCTGAGCAAGATGCTGCCAGTGGATGAGTTTCTTCCTGTGATGTACAACAAGCATCCCATGTAAGTGAATGGGATAGAAAGGGGATTAGGGAATAAAAGCGGAGGGAATGGGGGATTGAAAGCCGATTGATTGGGGAGGGCATAAAAAGTGGAAAGGAAAGTGGAAGATGATAGGAAGGAGGTGGGGATTGACAGGGGAAGAGGATACAAGGGGGATAAAGGAGGTGGGGATTGACAGGGGAAGGGGATAAATGTGGGATAGAAAGGAGGTGAGGATTGACAGGGGGAGGGGATAAATGTGGGATAGAACGGAGGTAGGGACTGATAGGGGAAGAGGATAAATGTGGGATGGAAAGGGGGTAGGGATTGATAGGGGAAGAGGATAAAGGGGGGATAGAAAGGAGGTGGGGATTGACAGGTGAAGAGGATAAACGTGGGATGGAAAGGAGGTGGGGATTGATAGGGGAAGAGGATAAAGGGGGGATAGAAAAGAGGTGGGGATTTACAGGGGAGGGGATAAATGGGATGGAAAAAAGAAGGGAATAAACAGCAGAAGGTGATAAGTAGAGACAGAAAGGGGAAGTGGATAAAAATGGGTTGGGAATACCGGGGGAGGGGATCGGGGATAAAAAGAAGATAAAAGACTAGAAAGGGGATAAGAGGATAGAATTAGGGGGAAGATGGCAATTAGGGGGGAGATGGGAATTAGGGGGGATTGCATCCATCCATCTTAAATCGTTTTTTGGATAGGAATTCTCTGAAATGTGTTTGTTGTTTTGGATTCTTCCCCCTTTTGTAAAGTCCAGCCTATTTTTTGTCACTTTTTTCTTTTGACTGGCTTCTGTCTCTCCATCACCTCCAGCTCACGCTACATGGAGCATTTCCAAACCCGGGATCTGAAGGCGTTCTCAGCTGAGCCGCTCCTTGTCTTTCCCACGCATTACACGGGTGACCAGGGCTATGTCAGTGATACGGAGACCTCCACGCTTTGGGACAACGAGGGCGTGCCCACTGACTGGGACCGCTCTCCTTCAGGCAAGACCAGTGAACAACAGGAGCTCAGCCAGGAGGCCCAGAACTCCAACGTCGTCCAATCTCCACTGGACAGCACTGCGCATGACGAGCTCTGAGAGTCTCGGGCTTTGGGCCAAGTGTGACTTGGAACAGGTGGGCGAAGGTCACCATATCCCAGACAGATTTGAGAGGCAATCAGAACCAGGGGGACTGCAGTAAAACTGCCCCCCCCACCCCTTGGCAGAAGCCATCTACAGTGGTGCTGCTGAGGTGGATGCAGAGGGGGCTGTGAAGGCACCTTTGTTGCTCCCCACTTATTTTAGGTTTTTCGAAATTTTCTCGTCTCTGATCTCAGCATTCTAAGTAGGGTTTCAGCTGATTTTCTTTGTCTTTTGGGAGTGCTGACCTAGTTACAGTGTCAGATTAAGGAGCGTAGCAGGAATGTTTGTCCTCATGAACACGTGAAATGGACTTCCAAAAGTGTCATTTATGTTGTAGGTTCTGTTTTTCCATCAAGCTCAGCTTAAATTGTGAGTGGAGATCTGTACAGTTAATGTTTTTAATTTATCGAACATTTCAAAGCTATCATGACACTTATTTGAAACTCTGCCCCCTTCCCCTCTTTTCTGACAGTTGCAAATGATCTTAAGGGCTAAATGCTAACAATATTAATACTAATAGCACTGGCTAATAGCACTGGCCAGAGGGAGCCATCCACACTATGAAAGAGCAGAATTAAAGTGGACCTTTAAGGTGTCTGTCAACCTCACTTTCATTCTGCCTTTAATTCTGCTCTGTGGTTATCAGGGCTTCCTTTGTAAAGCCTTAAAATCCTACTGACTTATTGCTTGAAAAAAACTATTTTTATCCTAAAAAGTGTGTTACAGATTGTAATGCAGTGCAGGATTAAAATGCAGTTAAAATGTTTCTGAGACTGTAGCAGCGCTCTGCTGGTGATGGTGTTTACTGTCAAGCTGAGAGGGTCAACTGCTGTTCTGGTTCATTGAAGAGCTTCTGAGAAATTCTCATTTTTCTGCAATTGTGCCTTATACCAAAGAATAAACTATTCGAAAAACATTACTAAATCTCATTTTTGTTCTTAGAGAACACACGTGGCAACATCATAGGTATGTATGGGAAATAAAGTTAATTAATTCCTCAATGTTTGATAATGAAATTCATCAGTTTTCACTGCATTTCGAAGGGTTACCCTATCCTTTGTTAGTACACGCGCGCTATACCACTCTAGGCCATTAAAGGAAATTAGGGCTTTTACTTGAATATCCAGAAGTTGTTTTTTAAGTTAATAAGCAACTGCATGAATAAGCAGAATGTCAAATTTAATGTGGTTGAAACCCAAACATGTTTGTGTCCCTTTCAGTCTCTTAAAAAGTTTCTTTGCTTACACTATATGTTTTTTCCCCTTGATTTTATAGGAGTCCCAACCCACCAAACACCGCCTGCAGTGTGTCTCATGCAGTGCTGTTTGAAGCCTCTGCACACAGAAGGCTGCCTGTGCGGTGACTGCAGGCCCCCCTGTCTTTTCACAACGTCTGTCTCCTCCTTCATCCACCCTCAGGCTCCCTCCTGCACTGTGTTTGTCATCTTTCTGTTTGGTCCATTCTTTCTTCCTGCCTCCCTCCGCCCCCTCAGATCCCTGAAGCCACTGCTATTTTCAGCCAAGCTTTCTGATTAGCTTATGCCCATGGCCCGGTGGCACCAATGCACACGCAGACACGCCTCAATCCCTATCTGTTCCTGATATGCCAACACTTCCAGGCATGGTTTCTAGTCATATGCAGTATCGGCCCCAGCTCTGTGTAGCGCTAGGCGAGCATCAGCACCAACGCCCCCCCAATCCAAGAAAGATTTTCACAATCTGCAGGCACACAGAGCCCCTTGCCTGCCTCCCTGTTCCTCAAAGACACATGCTGACACACACAGAGATAAATGAGATTATGGTATTTAGGGCTTATGACTCTGCAGACGCTCTTCCAGTCGATTCCTACCCCTTATATCTTGTGGTAATACTACGGATTCTGTTGTGTCCACATTGAGCTGTATCTATTGATTTCCCCGCAGGATGAATCAATTTGCGAATCCCCTCAGCAAATCAGAACTCGGCACTTAACAGGACCACGGTAAAGCTGCCATTACAGTGCATAATCTCTGTTCAGCAATCCCAGGCAGTATGGCCGACCTCTTTTTGGACAAGGTCTTAGTTAAAAATAATAATGACAAGGATGAGCTGGACACAGAGAGGGAAATGGTGCTCCGGCTCCAGAACCGGGTCATGATGCTGTTTTTTGGATCGGGTGAGTGTCAGCACTGCAAGGAGTTTGCGCCGACGCTCAAGGATTTCTTCAAACGCCTCACAGATGAGTTCTACGTTGAGCGAGCCGTCCAGCTGGTTCTGCTGTACATCTCTCTGGACTCCTCCGAGAAGAAGCAGCTCAAGTTTCTCAAAGACATGCCTAAAGGCTGCCTCTTCATTCCCTTCAAAGACAGCTACCGCATGTATGCTTATCTCTGTCACTATCCTGCTTCTGCACAATTCGCCCAGTAAACGTGTAGGCAGTGAACATACATAAGCACAGGGTGTTCTTGATTTTGATGGTAGGTTAGGATTTGCTGGGGTCAGGGTTGCTGTAAGCGGCGGAGGGAAGTTAGGACGATTCCAAGGGTCCCTGTGTGACAGGGGCACTAAAAATATGGAAGATAACTGGATTGGTCTGGACTGGGGGGACCCAATATGATATGCCTTCATGGGGCCCAAAATCTTTAGCAAGGCCCCTGGCTGGGTTTATCATGTATGTATGAACATATGTACTGGGTACACTTGGGTTTGAGGGAGGCTAGCGTTTGCTGGAAATGTTATGTATGTATGCAGTGAACATGTACATATGCACAGTGTATATTTGGGTTTGAGGCAGGTTAGGGTTTGCTGGAAATATTATGTATTTATGCAGTGAACATGTACATATGCACAGTGTATGTTTGGGTTTGAGGGAGGTTAATCTTATTTTCCACCTACAGCAAAATCTTCGTAGCTTCTAATCCACAGCAGACAGCTTTGGGTACCAACACACAGAAACATTTTTATATAAAATGACAGACTAGCATATTAGATGTTTATGGTCAGCATGATGACGCTAGATTTCTCCCTACTAAGGGCACTCCAGTAAAGCCCTTTGTGAGCTGTCCTTTAATTTTGAAAACACTAGTTATCCATTTCATCCCATCAAACAAAGCAATATTTAATTTCCCTTTAGAAAGAATGTCTGCTACAAGAGGTTACTTTCATGAAAGATATGACATTTTCTTACTGATAAAGATACTCAAATGGTAAACATACTGTAAATTTATTTGTTAGCAAAGAATATTGAGTGTATTTTTCATGAATCACAGTGTGTGCAAGAACTGAAACTCAAAACAAAAACAAGGCAAATTCAAAAGGTTAAAACGGGAAGGAGAGGATCGGACAGGGAGCAACGTCAATGAATGGACTGGGGAGCTCAAGACAGGGAGGCATGTTATAAAGCACTGATGATGACATACAAGCAGAATACAATAAGACAAGTGAGAAGTGGGGTAAACCAAACAAGAACAAAAGCAAAGACAGAAACAGGCTGGCCTCCAGGGTGTATGCTAAGCCACCATAATGGGGGCAGGGCTAGACAGGCACAGACCCTGACACAGACAGGGGTAACGAATACGCAGGACTGCACCAGAGGACGACTGGATAGACAGGGAACAACACAGGGCTGATAGGAGACAGACGGAACATAGTTCTAGACCGAGTCAAGGCAGGATGGACACCAACAGAGCAGGGTAAGAAATTAGACAGGCATGAACACTGGACATAGGACCACGGGACACAGTTAGGGAACTCCAAGCAAATACACACACACTTAAGGACAAGATCGACAAAGACAAGGCCAGGCTGAAAAGGGGAGAGCAAACATGGCCTCGGACCAGACACGAGACACAACTGTGTGAATCATACAAATGTGGGCCACACTAGGAACTGCACAAACACCACATGGAACAGATAATCAAACAAAAGAAAGGTCGGACAGGTGCAGGGACAACCAGAGCAGGGATACAGACATGGGCAAGGGCAACATGGGGCATAGGCTAGGGAGGAACAAAGGCAGGACAGGGCAATAAAGCACAAATTGGAGTGCAAACTGAGGCAGAGCACGGGGAACCAGGTCAGGCTGGGGATTCTTGAGGGTCCCAGGGTGCGGGTCGCTAGCCGAGTCTGCCTCGGGAACTACAGGGCAGGGGGCACCACCGGGACTGCAGGGAAAGGGGGCACTACTGGGACCTCAATGGCTGGGATTTGAGGGTGAAGTGGAACCTAAAGGGCTACAGCATAGAAGGGAGATGGAACAGGGACAGGAGGGCCCTGAGGGGCTGGTATGGCAGAAGCTGGAATTGACATGGTGACCATGAATGGTGTGCCCCCATCCTCCATTCTGGTAAATGGAGACATGGCGAACCCTTCTCTTGGATCCCCATCGACAGAAGAGGGTACCCTGGGATAGGGAACTGGGGTGGTCCAAGCTCGATGAGGGAACTAGAGTCCATGGTGTGAGACACAAGGCCAGATCTAGGGAGTCCCACTCCAGGTCTTCTAGAGGGTCCTCTGGGTTCACCTTCTCGGGGCTGGTGGTAGCCAGGCTCAGGACTGGTGATGAGCTGGGGTCAAAACATGTGCCAGCTAGCAGGACACGGGCAAGCAAGCGGGAGGAGGTGAGGCAGCAATGTCCATATGCGAGCAGGTAGAAGCTGGTGACTGCAGAGCAGGAGCTGACATGGCACCTGGCAGCTGGGTCGAGGTACCTGGTGGCAAGCGAGGCTGGGCCGGGGCCCTCCAGTGGAGAACAGAGCACAGTGACAGATTCTGGAGATGGGCAGGGCACCCCGGAAAGCAGGCGGAGCTCGATGGGCGCATCTGGAGGCAGGTGGATCGGAACTGGGGCCTTCGGAGTCAGGCAAAACTCTGAAGAGCATTCAAAGATGGGCACAGCAATCAGACCCAGTCTGGGTCCAGAGCCTGAGCCGGTTGGCTCTTTTGCAGCTGGGAGTGACAAAGGCCTTCTCTGGGTCGGACACTCACAGAGCAGTAGCTCCCAGGGCAAGTGTCAGCAGCCAATACTCTGTCTGGACGAGGCCATTTACCAGCTCCGGGTCTCTGCTGCTTCTCACCT
>JAODJW010000094.1:310428-322322 GCA_026777045.1 Hyperopisus bebe
CGAGTGATTTTCAGACATCTCACGTACATATTTGCCTAAATATTAGGAGAAACATTATTTCCTGACATCCAGGAAATCTGGTTCCCCCCTGTTAAAACAGGTATACAGCGCCTCGATACTAATAACAATACAGTATTCACATGTAATAATGTACCTGAGTGATTTTCAGACATTTCACATACCTCTTTGGTTTAATATTAGGGGAAACATTATTTCCTTATACAGTAGACAGGGGAAACATACGGAAACCGAATTGCCCGGAACACCTGTTTAGTATTGCTTTTGACAATGTATCATCATATACCGCGATATATTGTCCCAACAGTAAACATGTAAAAATTAGATATGCGGATACCTCCTCACCTCCTCCAAGAATAATTCTTCTATTCTTTCTTGGTTGACCTCTGCTCTGTCAAAGTCAGTACTGCCACCTGCTGGAAACACCTCATCAATCATTTTGGACATGCGATCTCCGCTGGACCAAAAAAATCTGGGTTACACGTGCATATTCCGCAGCCATCGCACATTGGATTCACGGTTTGCCATGTTTGTTTAGGAGAGGGGATGCGTCAGGCTCACACATTGGATGCACGTTTTTGTGTTCACTATGCGACTGCTTAATGTAGTTCTGACAGATACTTCTGATCGTCAGGTAACAGCTCAGCGGGGATGGCTGGCATAATGAATGTTTCCAGTGTCTGCCTGTTTAGTAGCAGCTCAAAGGTCAGTGGAGTATAGCAGGTGAGACACACCTTGCCCAGAGTCCTGCTCCAGGTTAATAGCAGAGTGCCTGGAAGGCATTTTTAAAGTGTGAATAACCTCACCTTATGCATGCCTAAAAACCCAGGGACATTTTGAAGGCAGCTGTTTCCAGCACAATAAGGCTTGTGCCTTTTTTTCGTTTTTATTGTCGGTCATATGTGACCAGTCCACGTCTGATACTTACCTATTTGTTTTTTCTGTGTGGAGTGGTCCGCACAGAGCCCTGACCTCAACCCCATCAAACACCCTTGGGATGAGCTAGAATGGAGATTATGAGCCAGGCCTACACATCCAGTGTCGATGCCTGACCTCATGAATGTACTTCTGGATGAATGGGTGAAAGTTCCCATAAACACACTTCAAAATCTTGTGGAAAGCCTTCCCAGAAGAGTGGTAGCTCTTATAGCTGCAAAGGGAGGACCAGCTCCACATTGATACCTATGGATTTAGAATGGGATGTCATAAACGTTCCTGTGGGTGTAATGTCCAGGTGTCCCAGTACCTTTGTCCATAGTGTATATTATTCTGTTTTGTAACCACATTAGAGTCAAAGCAAATCAGCTCTGTTTTATGGTAGATAATTGCTAGGAAGTGGAGCCCCCTTCCTTCACATTTAGGTTCTGCATCACTGCATAGACACAACTTTGGTTACCAAGCAGATTGTTCTTAAGGTTGCCATTGTCTTATGCAGGCCTGGCTAGGCCTGTCAGGATAACTGTTTGTGTTGGACAATAAACTTTCAGAAATAATTGCAGTTAATTCAGTCATTTTAAGACTATTTATGCCACTGATATAATAATAGCATAATAATGGAACTGCACCCTTTCAAAGAGCAACAAACTTTTAATTTTTAAGAATATTCTGACATTGGAATGTCAAAAAATGTAAATATCCTATATAAATAGGGATGGGCTGATCCACATTTTTTCTGTTCTGATCCAATTCCAATACACAACTGCTGTTACATATAATATATATTTATACACCTAATATATTATTATTTTCAAACTAGAAAATGCAAATGAAAGAAATGTATCCCAAAAAATGTTATTAGTCCACTAGAAACATACATAAACTTTCAATCATTTATGCACTGTTCCACCTCATTTAATTTAGGGTTCCCGTGGGGACTTAAAAAGTCTAAAATTCAGAAAGTTAAATTTAAGGCCTTAAAATGTCTGAAAAATGCCCAGATTTTCATCCTAGGTCTCAAATTTAATTTACCCAAGTCTTAAAATTCTTACCTCCGTTCATTCCCAAAAAGCGTTGTCCGCAGAAAATAAAATAGTAAAATGCTGTAAAACTAATCCGTTGGTTGTGTTTTCTGGTATGCACCGGTGTCTTCGTGGTAATAAAACTACAAATGTCATTGCATGATCTCTGCAGCTAGGCAAACAAACAGTTTGAGAAGGGTCTGGCTGCAGAACGTGCACTTTCAGCCACTGACGTCATGTGCACGCTCAGCCACAACAGGAAGTGCAGGGGAATCAAGCGCTAACTTATAGTTCTTGAGGTCAATGTGAACAGTATGTTGTTTTATTATTTGTATTACTGAATGATATAGTTACAAGTTTATGTCATGCTATACATTATTACAATGTAATTTTTTTGATGTAGTGCGTTAGTAACTTTTTTCTCTGATGATTGGAGTGAATTTTTTCAGTTAAAAGGCAACTACTAGCCAGTTGGCTCACGTTATCTTATCATAAAATAAACACATTTCTACTTTTACATAGCTGTTCATGGAATTACCTTGTGAATGTCTTAGTTTCCAGCATGTAGTTTTTAGTTGTTCGTGTGGTCTTGAGGAGAACGTTTCTCGGTCTCCTTATGGTAAAGCAAGACAAGTTTTTATTATCATACACAGGGGTTATTTAATGTGCTTTATAAAAACAAGATTTTAAAAAGTTAAACCAAGACAAAAAAAGCAAAATAGAGATGAAAAAACTTGCTTAGAAAATCTTATCAAAAGTGCGATAAGCTATGTCATGCTCCGCTTGTCCGCTCCTCCTGTGTGCCACGCCCCCTCGTTAACCCAGTGTGGAATCCCCGTGTTTATCAGCTGTTTCCAGTTGTTTTTATTAGTCTAATTTATTTAAGTCTGCCTTAGGTATGTTTTCTCTAGTCCGGTCATTGACGTCCGTCTTGCGTTTCTTCGATGTTTCTGTTTTGTCTCCCTTCTAATAAACCCTCGTTCAGCCGATCTCACGGTGTTTGTGCTGTTTCTCCGCGGAAAGGCGTGAGACAGTAAACGTACAGCTAAAAATCAGTCAGAGGTTTTAAATTATATCACAATTTTTTTATTGGTTTCTTTTGTTTAGTTTTTTAATTATGGCATCTCTTATCTGAAAAAACAAACGTTTGATTCCTGTGGCCTGTACTACGAAGCGGGGTTACTGGCTTATCGGGGTAAGTTGTCGGATTTCGGGTAGTCTGGGCAAAATGTAAGTGAACGAATATGAAGCCCATTTAAACTGTGGTACCTTAAATCCGACAAGTTACCCTGATAAGCCAGTAACCCCGCTTCGTAGTACAGGCTACTAATGTCGTGAGCGGTGAGAATTTCCGCTCCTCGCTCACGAGGCTGTTGGCTCCGCCCGCTCTAATTCGTATTAAGCCGCTCCGCTCAACACCGCTCCTCGCTCCACTAAAATTTCCTCCCGCTCCAATCAAATCGCTCCACGCTCGCTCCAATTTAAAAGAGGGACAAATAATCTGCATGCCTAACAAATGTCACCTTAAACCGAAGCCTTATATCATAAAGACATATGAGCAACGGCAGCACTGCTAGTCAGAACAGAAAATATTTATTTTTAAGCAACTTATAGGCAACAACGTTTGGCAGGTTTGGCAATGGCATTCCACACAAAAATAGGTTTTAAAATAAAGGAATCAGTGGGTGTAATAGCCTAAAGAATATACAAGCACGTTTTAAATTCCTCAATTTTTTCCTGTTGATGCTGCTGCGTCATTATAAAATAAAATTTCACTGACAGCGTTACGTGAAATTTAAAAAAATCATATTAGACCTACTTTGACAAAACGAATTTGATTATCAATGTTTACTTTATAGGCTTTTATACTTTACTTTATAGACTTGATATGCTACAACCATATAAAACATGCTCGCGTTTTGCTCTGGCTGCCTCCTGTTCGCGTAGCACGGTCTCATGACTGCTGAGAAAGTGATTCCAAAGTGAATCTTTTCTCACTGAAACAGTTTAACCACATTGTTGTTCTTGCTCTACATTATTGTCATCTATACGTTTGATAAGAATAGTACACTTGTATGATTTATCAGTTTCCTTTGTGAAATACTTTGCCAATTTGTGTAACAGTCTTGATAATTGTACAGATGAATTCTGGGTAGATTTGGGCACGCCTCAGAATCGTGGTGTGAGGCGTATCGGAGCGAAATTGGAGCGAGACAAAGCGACCGCTCCAGCCTTAATTAAAAAACCGCTCCGGGCTTTGACGAAATTCTGCCCGCTCCGCTGACATGCTCTGGTCGTGTCCAATGTTTTTTTTTTTTTTCCTTCCAGCCTTTATTCAACACAGTTTGGTACCTCATGTCATATGTATAAGGTGTATTGTGTATTACAGTTCTGATATGAACGATTATTAATAACACAGAATTGCACTTTTTATTCGATTTTACTCTTTATTCACACACATATATAAATACGGTATGTATATATGTCTGTGTGTGTGCGTGTGTGTGTGTATATATATATATAATGTATATGTATATATATGTGTATATGTATATATGTGTGTATATGTGTGTGTATATATATGTATTTCTGGTATCATTTGAATGTTTCTAGTAATGCATTGTGTTGGTCTTAAATTTTACTGATAATGGTCTTAAAAGGTCTTAAAAAGGTCTTAAATTTAACTTACTGAAACCTGCAAGAACCCTGATTTATGCATCTTGTTTTAAGCATTTTTGAGGCAGGCCAGCAACTCCCAATTCCGCAACTCCATTGCTTTTCTTCTCCATATTACCCATATTTTCTTGCTGAATTGCATGCTCTCTGTTTAGTGGGATTTTCCACTAAACACTGCTTCCACCTCTCAGAACTTTGTTTTTACAAAGATTGCAGATTGCTGTGCTTTTACCTGCTGTTAAAAGTATGAAATACTTTCAGATCTTCACCCTCTAATCTGATATTCTTGAGCTCCTCATACAAAGGATATGCACGTGATGTCACAGCCAGAGGAAGTCACCGCACTCACACTGACAGAGTGGCAAAAAACTGGGTCAGCATTAGCATTCAGCTTGAATGCCACAAAAAACAGGAAAGAGGTGTGTGATTGATTGTACAAATCGATTTAGCAAGAGATAGGAGCCATCTTACGAAGCTGAGTAAGTCTACGTACAACTTTGACGTGGAGTCATCAAACACTCCACCTTCTGTTAACATGAGAAACACGAGCCTGAGCACTACTGTATACAGCAATCATGTAAAGGCATAAACTAAAAGGTATAACTCAATTTTTAAACGGCACAAATTATTGAGACCAGTTCGGAGGCAAGTGGGGGGGCTAACTTAATGGCGAAGACACGTGACCATGTAAATAAGCAATATCTCTGCACTGAAGCAGCACAAAGGACAGTTTATGGCACAAACGCTGCACCAACAACGGGATTGTACTGCATTTATTTGTTTGTTTGTCTACTTGATCATGCATGTGTTATGTGTGAATCTAGTGACAGGATTTTTGTAATGCTTTACATTAATTGCACCTTCATAATGAATCCATTATGATTCTTAGAGTATTCAGTGCACCTTCATAATGGATTTTTAATGCATTCATAGAACATTTATAAGCAGTAAGTATGCCTTAACATCATATACCTTAACAGCTTTAACATTATACGATTTATACAATTGTTTATTATCAAATGATGTGTTACTGTCCAGCACTGCATTGGACACTCCCCGGTGTGCACACTTCCATATGAAGTATGAATCAACCCTGAACCACAAACGTGACACATGAATGGCACCCCAGGCTGTCTGGGGGCTGTCAGCGTCAGTACGGAGACTGAGCCGGGCTGGGCGGGCGGTCTGGGGGCTGTCAGCGTCAGTAAGCTGACTGAGCCGAGCTGGGCGGGCGGTCTGGGGGCTGTCAGCGTCAGTACGGAGACTGAGCCGGGCTGGGCGGGCGGTCTGGGGGCTGTCAGCGTCAGTACGGAGACTGAGCCGGGTTGTGCGGGCGGTCTGGGGGCTGTCAGCGTCAGTACGGAGACTGAGCCGGGTTGTGCGGGCGGTCTGGGGGCTGTCAGTGTCAGTACGCAGACTGAGCCGGGCTGGGCGGGCGGTCTTAATCCTCCGGATTGCTGTTCACCAATGGCCGAGTAGATAAACATTACATGAAGAAGGACTAGATGTTTGGGTCAGGACACAATTTTTCTGAGCTTGTATAGTGTCTGATTCCAATTATTACCTTTCATTTCTGATTCATGATCCATATGGTATGTATTATTTAAAAAAGGTGGCCTGAAGCCATATAACCACAAATAAGCAACTGGCATCACTAAGTGTGTCCAAAGAAAGCCTTGCTTGCAGCGATGTGACCATAAGCCACTCACACATGGAGTCAGCTGGCATGCAGTGTAGTAGGTTGTGTGTATCAGGGAAGCTTTGATATGTCAGAGAGCCCTGAATGCTGATTAGGTGCCTGACTTGATGGCACTAGGAGTATATTTTATGGTCATGCTGTAACAGCAGACCTTTAAGATCACTGCATGAACAGTGACATTCACATCCACTGCGTGCTTCTCGTTAAATTTGCATAAGTTCTTGATGATGGAATTCAGTTTCTTACTTAGTTTCAAGGAGATCATCAAGGAAAGTAGGGTTACTTGCTAATGATAACCAATGTTGGCTTAAATAAAAGAATGTTTTAAATACCAGATGATCTTCACTAAGGTCACATTTCTCCACAGGTCTCAATCCAGAAGACGTGGTCTGATAAAGACGCATCTGAACAAATGCAACTTTTTTTGACTCCGTCTTCAAAGAAGCCCTTGCCGTTTCTCTCCCTGGAGCTCAATACAGTACTCAAGCCTTAAAAAGCTTTTCACATTTTACTCTCTCCTACTTTGCAGAGAGTCAGGATGGAAATTCATGAAAAGTCAAACTGCTACTACAACAAGACAGTGGAATTCTTTTACATCCAGGCTGGGAAGAACATCAGCTCAGAGTGGGGCACACGTGACCTGGTCGTGGTGGGGCTGGGCCTCACCGTTTCTGTTATCATCATCTTGGCCAACATCCTGGTTATGACTGCTATCATAATTAACCGTCGGTTCCACTATCCGATCTACTACCTCCTGGGGAACCTGGCTGCAGCTGACCTTTTCGCTGGCCTGGCTTACCTGCACCTGATGTTCCACACGGGTCCCTGGACCAGGCGGCTCACCGTGTACAACTGGTTCTTGCGGCAGGGCCTGATTGACACCAGCTTGACCGCATCAGTGGTGAACCTGTTGGCTGTGGCGGTGGAGCGCCACCAGTCAGTGTTCACCATGCAGCTTCACAGCAACATGAGCAAGAGGCGGGTTCTCTCCCTCATACTGGGAATCTGGCTGGTGGCGGTGCTTTTAGGGCTGGTGCCCAGCATGGGTTGGCACTGCTTATGCCACCTGTCTGACTGTTCCAAGATGGCGCCGCTGTATAAGCGCAGCTACCTGGTCTTCTGGGCTGTGCTCAACCTGCTCACATTCTTCATCATGTTGGCCGTCTACACACGCATCTTTGTGTATGTGCGCCACAAAAGCGAGTGCATGTCCCAGCACACGATGCAGGTCAAGCACCGGGAAACAGTGGTTAACCTTATGAAGACTGTCTCCATGATCCTAGGTGAGGAGCACAGTTTCTATTACATGCACACTAAGATACAGCACACAGTCCGAGAAGTAGATTAACCATATGACGAATTATGACTCATGCAAGACTGAGGTGTGAATCAGCTTGCCAGACACTGATATGCAGATAAGTGGTTTATAACATTACCGCATTTTTTTCATGTATGGGTGTGGCAGAAATATTCAGTCTAGGCTAATGAGATGGAGAGCTTTATTTGCCAAGTACAGGTAAATTGGAATGCTTCTTTCTGCATATCCCATTAGAGAGTGGACTGGTGTCAGGGTGCAGAGTCACAAATTTACCTGATGGCCCTGGAGCATTTTGGGGGGGGAGGGGGTTAGGACCCAGCTCAAGGACATTTTGAATCCTGCTGAGGGCGGAATTTGAACTGGTGTCCTTCTGGTCTTCTGATTACAGGCACCCCCCCCTAAAATAGGCATTTTAAATGAATAGTATTTTTTTAAATGGTTTGCTTTGTAAATAGGTAGTTGATTTTTAAAGAGTTTAGACAATAACGTACAGCCCATGGGGACGAGAAGAAGGACGGGCAGCACTGTTTAGTCTGTTTGTGAAGGTATGAGGGAGGTACTGGGTTCTGCCTTCTGTCACTGATTACATTCTGAAATCTGATGCAGTGTAGGGTCTGCTTGTTGTGGAAAAGGTTTCCCCAGATTTCATTTTCCTTCTTGCAGCTTTTTATCAGTGCTGCATCCTCATTGGTACAACTGCCGTTATGTCGTAATTAGTGCTGTCCCAAACGATTATTCTTTAAATGATTAATCTAGTGATTAGTCGAATAATCGAAAAAATAATCTCACAGCAAATTTTTTGATTGATCTATTTCCAAGTTAGTCATTCAATGCAGCAATTCACCCCCTCCCACACACACAAATCTGAAGTTCTGAAGTAACCAAACCTGAATTCGTCCATCAGACAACCAAACAGAGAAGCGTGTTTCCACTGTTTCAGAGTCCAGAGCCCAAACAATGTGATGCTTGGCATTGTGCTTGGTGATGTGAAGCTTGCTTGCAGCTGCTCGGTCATGGAAGCCCATTCCTTGAAGCTCCTGGGGCACAGTTCCTTGCCAAAGGAATATATGATATTAGGTAGAGGGTTAGGGTTAGGGTTAGGGTTTTTTTTATACCCCTTCTGCATAACATACAAGTTACTGGTGGCGTTTCTGGTCAACTAATCATGACAGGGTTTGGACAGACTGGCCGACTCTCACGGGGTTCATCGTGACGGGGTTTGGACGGACTGGCCGACTCTCACGGGGTTCATCGTGACGGGGTTTGGAAGGACTGGCCGACTCTCACGGGGTTCATCGTGACGGGGTTTGGAAGGACTGGCCGACTCTCACGCGGTTCATCGTGACGGGGTTTGGAAGGACTGGCCGACTCTCACGCGGTTCATCGTGACGGGGTTTGGACGGACTGGCCGACTCTCACGCGGTTCATCGTGACGGGGTTTGGACGGACTGGCCGACTCTCACGGGGTTTATCGTGACGGGGTTTGGACGGACTGGCCGACTCTCACGCGGTTCATCGTGACAGGGATAGGACCAACTGGCCAAGTCCCATGCGGTTTTTCATGACAGGCTTCAGAGCGGCTGGCCACCCCTTAATAGAGGTCACCATGAAAGGATTCAGATTGCCGTTCCCCCATACAAACCTGATTATTCCCTGATCATGGCCTGCGTGACCATAATGTACACTGTCCTCTCAAGCATGTGTACTATATATTGTCTTAACCCACCCATGGCCAACTTGAATATTCTCAGTCATCCAACACTGCATGTTCAGTACAAATTATTTTCACATAAAGTAGACATTCACAAATGTTGTTCTCCTTGTCCCCCACCCCCCATTAGGTGCATTTGTGATCTGCTGGACCCCTGGCCTGGTACTCCTGCTACTGGATGGGCTCCGCTGTGTGGCTTGTCAGGTACTGAGATATGAGAAGTATTGCCTGGTTCTGGCCGAGTGCAATTCGCTGATAAACCCCATCATCTACTCATACCGGGACCAAGAAATGCGGCAAACCTTCAGACAGATTCTGTGCTGCTGGTACTGGCGGAGACAGCGCAGCCGGGGCCACCAGGAGGCAACACTGGGCATTCGCTTCAACACCCAGGAGGAGGAGGTACTCCCCGTGAAGGTGCACCCCCACGGTTCTTGAGAGCTGCATTGTATGCAGCCATCACACTTGTATTAGGGCAACTTTCATTCAGTAAAGGGAGAGGACGAGAAGGGCCAGCCTCTGAGTAGCTCAGGGGACACTGCGGCCCTTCAGGGCATAGGTAGTCCAAAGGAGTTCCAGCTAAATTCTGTGGCTTCATTTGTTCTTACTGTAATAAGCATCTATACCAAATAGCTTTTCATTTTCCCTAGAATTATTTTGTATGTCTGCATTTAACTGGCATGTAAAAAAGACGAATTGAAAAATTATTTTTGTTCCCATGTCACCATTCGCCACTCAGGATCCTCGCTCATTGCACAGATTACATGTCAATCAAACGGAGAGACAGTCTGGGTTAAAGACTGCTATGACTCAGCTAGGGTGCCCTCAACCAGTTAAGCATAAATATGCAGGAGGCAACCTGCACAGCATGGTGAGACAATAGCAATCGTACAGACACCATGCAGGGGCAAGCTTCATAATCTCAACCCTGGAGATGTGAGGCAACAGTCGTGCCCAATGAGCCACAAAAAATCATCTTCATTTTATTGAAAGAAACTATGCATTTCAGTGTCTTCACCCTCCCTGCCATTGGTCAGGAGGTATAATGTTACATTTGAGCTAGGGATGGGCAATACAGGCAAAAAATAACATCTTGTTACGGATGATTTTTGATTTTAATAATTTTTTTTATGAACTCAAGACAAAACAGAACTCAAAAATAGTTTCTTTATTTTGAAACTATATGGAAACAACAATCGCAACAAGGGGTCGTTATAAAATTAAAATAAAAAATAATATAAATATCATATAATAAATATAAGATGAAATATAAGTGCTAAAAATAACTTAACCTGAAATACATTTACATAAAATAAAGCACCATGAGTATGCAATGACAACATAAATTATAACTAATAAATGCATAAGAAGGCCTTTAGTTTGCTCTTTTCCCCCAATAACGTGTAGCAGTGCAACAATAACATAATGTTAAATATTCTTCGATCATTTAACTGCTGACTCTAATGTGATGTGGGAGACGTTCCGTGATCAGACCCTGAAGGCTGCCGAGGGTTGTGTTGGTATTACTGGTGTGCCCAGAAGGAGGTGCTTCATCTCGCAGGGCACCTTGGTTATTATCGAGAAGAGCTGCAGTGCACTACATGGTGGCAGCTCCAGTCTGTACCGGTAACTGAGGACGGCTCTGACTACAGATAAGAAGGTGTTTGTTAGAAGAATCTGTGTCACCATCTGCGGTCCAGTGACCCACATCCTGCTTACAGAGGAATCGAAGCATTATGCACATCTGAATCTGTTCCTCAGAGGGTCACAGTCAGGGCAGGTGATGGGACTTACTTTTATTTGCTTTGAAGTAATTTTACTTTTTTTTAGTAAGTTGCAGCAGTATTAACAGATTATTTTATTTAAGAAAGCCAGTTATATTTTGTTCATTAAACCACAGTTTAATAAAGAAAAAAAGAAGCAATTTCTGTTTTGTTTCTTTTACCCCCCCATACCAAAACAATGTGTCTTGTTTTTTTTTTTGAGCCTAGCACTTCTCTTGTTCAAGTATTCTTTCCATCACTTGTCTTGAACACCCCCCAATTGGAGACTCAGAGATAAGCTGCTGGGTAGGTAGACAATGGCTCTAACACATGCAACCAAAAAGCCATAATGTTCCTAACAAAGTGACCACTCTGTCCTGAAATCCTAAAGCTGAAAGGTTTTCAAACGCAGTATGTACTTCATAAAATGTTGGATAAATGGACATAGTTTATTTTTAATATCATGTTCGTCAACGTTATAACTGTATAAAGTTATATTTTTATACAAATCAACTCAAGTTCATTTAAAAAAAAAAAAAAAACGCACATTTTCAGGGTTTCTGAACTCCCACATTCGACGTGACAAGCACGTTTTCAGACTCATGCTCACACAAGAAATCTTACGGCAAATCTACATTATTCCATTATAAACCTAAAATTAGCTACATCAAAAACATTGGGGTAGTTTGCAAACCCTACAGACTATTTACAAGGTAATAAAACTGTTACATACATGTAAATGCGTGTGCAT
>JAODJW010000094.1:338214-348582 GCA_026777045.1 Hyperopisus bebe
GACGTCATCTAGCGACATTTGGCGACTTTTCGAGCAGACTTTAGCTACTTTCCATTGAAAATAGTTGGCAACACTGAATGAAATAGCATTAGGAGAATGGAATTTTCAACGAATGGGCTGTTCTTAGTTGATGTTGCTAACTTTATTCAGTATTCTCGTCTAATCTGTCATCTGTTGAGGTTTCCTAAAACTACTAACAGTGGGGGATAATCCACTAACAAGCATCAATGCACATGTTAATCTATGTCTTATTCTTTAAAAGTGCAAAACAAATGGTCTATTCTGCTGCTAATATTAACAAGTGTTATGCCGAAAAAGAAATCCCTGCCGTAGAATGCATGCCTGTCTCTAAATGACCGATTGGTCGCTTATCCGAAACGAGTTGAGCTACTTAATCGATAGCCCTAACCCTAACCCATACCTTAAACCCCAAAAAACCCTAACCCCCAAAACCCTGACCCCCCCAAAAAAAACCCTAAACGCTCAGGTCGTCAGAACACCGGCATGCATTCTACGGCAGGGATGCTTTTTTCGGCATAACACCGGCGACGGAACTATTGCGTTTCCACGATCCGCAATTCCTGTAAAAATGGTCGATTTCAGTGAACGGAGTTCATGGGACTCTTTCTCAAGGGCTCTCACTTTCAATATTCAAGAATAATACATATCAATTGACTGAAAAGGGCTCCAGTTTACCCTCATCTTTATATAAATTTTACAATATAATAATGTATTACCGATTTGTTTTAACGATCTGTATTAGCAAAGCAAATGAATACATAAAACAAAGAAAGAGAAAGAAATAAAGAAAGAAAACATTCGGAAAGCAGTCACATTCTCGTGTTATTTAGGACTCGGCAGTACTGACCTTACCAGCTGGTTAAAAGTGTGGGCTTTACGTTGAACATGTAATATACAACAGGATCTTTATTACCACGGTTCATAGAGCAACGAAAACTCGTTTAGCAGCACTCCAGTAAAGGAAATACATGAAAAGTGCCAACAACACAAATATAAGCTTACACTCTCCGGCTAGGTATAAACATATACACGTGGAATATACATAAGTAATGTACATTTCAACAGCCGTGATGCGCATAAACACTAGAGTAAATCTCTCTGCCTCCTCTGGCGACCAGTTTCGGCTGTGATGTGTCGGTTTATGTGTATGTGGTGTTTGTGTATACACGTACACGCACACAAACATATGCACAAAGTTTGCTCTCCTCCCTTCTCTCCTCCCCCGCTACCCCTGAGCCCAGCTTCATTCGTTCACTTCCTGCTCCTGTCAGCGGACGCCACTCGGCCGTATTGTTCCTGAAAAGTTAAGCATCGCTGATTTTAAAAAAAGGGGGAGTCCAGCTCTTCAGCAGCAAGGTGAGTTATGTGAGCAGCATGTCCGACCGAGTCTCTGCCTGTCGGATTTTTTTAAAGCGGACTGAACTTAAGGCGGCCTGGCGTGCGAGTTTTCCTTGTTTTCATGGGTAAGGCTGGTCATGTACGTGGCATACAGGGTGTACAGAAGTGCACTGGCAGCCACACCTGAAAGAGTACGTTAAAAGTGCGGCTGGAGCACAGTGATACCAGGAGGCTGCCTTCATTCCCGGAAATGAACCCTTAGCTGCGCTCACTAAAGCTCGTTTTATTTTCAGGACTCATGTGTTATAATATAGCTATATTATAGAACATTTTCTAATGTTTTAAAATCAAAAGCCATCACGTTCAGATATGTGACAAACTCCACAGACAACCGAATTATAGGCACGGTCACAGTCTCCATTGCCTTCTTCCACAGATGTCTCTGCATGAGCACAGCAGCGCCTCCTGTCCACCAATAACGGCAATAGCCTGGACATCTAACAGCGGCACTTGCCCAAAGGACTTCAGCATAGTAAGCTATGCAGTGTGCGTGGGAATTGCTGGGAGAGAAGTAGGGAGGTGTGAGATGGGCAGTTAGGCAACGTCCTAGAGCCCTATGGGCAGGAGGGGGCCAAGCCGAAGTCATGAAAACACATTTTATACATTCATGTATATTATTTATGAATAAGAATAATTGCACAAAATTAAAAAGTTATAAAGAAGACATCAATTTAAAATATATGCAGGTGGAAACATGGCCAGCTCTAGCTATAGGCAGAACAAGCTGTTGCCTTAGGCCCCTGAATTACTTGTGCTGATAGGGAAGTGAAACAGTCATCAGTTTTCTTGGTAGCTAGTAAAGCTTTGCAAAAGGCCCACGAAAATGTAGATGTGGCCCTGGGTATGTGGGTGGGACTTTGTAACTCACTTTTATAGAATGAGGAGTGGATCATTACATTTATTCTTGTGGCTTGGAGTAACAAGTCAGTTTTAATAATGAATTGTATATGTATGTGTACTACTTGTATTTCAGATTGCTACTTGGTCTGCTTTATGAGATGAGCACCCCCACTAATTTGGGAAGAAAACGTGTAAATCAAACAGGAATGTAGGAGTTGTGAGGCTCTGAACTGACATGCTACACTTTATTAAATTCACTTTATTCACACTTTTTTATATAATAATAATAATAATAATAATAATAATAATAATAATAATAATCAATACTTCATTGATCCCCGTGGGGAAACTGTCTTTACTCCTCCCTCCACTTGCTCTGTTTTGTAGAGTAAGTTGTCCGCAAAGCGCCTTTCACAACAGCGTCATCCCAGGGTGCTTTACATGGGTGTGTTGTGATACATTCCTGCATCATTTATACAGAATAATTGAAAAACAGGAAAAAGACACAGTACACTTAGGCTATCTTTATGTAAAAAGCAGATTAGTATGAAGTTTCAATAAATTCGGAGCCTCAGAAATGGTGAGGCAAAGGCCATTATTTGAATTTGAATATGACCCAAACATAAAGCCCCCATTTCTTTTCCACTCTCAGATCAGCACGACCCAAGATGGTGGGGCAGCAAACTTTGTGCGTGGCTTTGGGGTGAAGTCTGGGTACTTCTTGTGTTACAGCAAGGTCAGTAATGTGCCACCACCTTTATAATCAGTCAAGCATCAACCCCTCCCTGTACTGTAGTTTCAGCTATATCTGACCGTCTTGGCACTCTCAAAGTTAATTGCTCCTGCTCTTTACCTCAGTATAGGTTTATCTGCCTGTATAGTACAGCATCTGGTGTCCATTTCTGTTCCTTCCCTCAGTATGGATCTGTCTGCCTGTGTAGTACAACATCTGGTTTCTGTTCCCACTCTTTACCTAAGTATGGGTCTATCGCCTGTATAGTACAGCCTTTGATGTCTGTTCCCGCTCTTTCCCTTGGTATGGGTCTATCGCCTGTATAGTACAGCCTCTGGTGTCTGTTCCCGCTCTTTCCCTTGGTATGGGTCTATCGCCTGTATAGTACAGCCTCTGGTGTCTGTTCCCGCTCTTTCCCTTGGTATGGGTCTATCGACTGTATAGTACAGCCTCTGGTGTCTGTTCCCGCTCTTTCCATTGGCATGGGTCTATCGCCTGCATAGTACAGCCTTTGATGTCTGTTCCCGCTCTTTCCCTTGGTATGGGTCTGTCGCCTGTATAGTACAGCCTCTGGTGTCTGTTCCCGCTCTTTCCATTGGTATGGGTCTATCGCCTGTATAGTACAGCCTTTGATGTCTGTTCCCGCTCTTTCCCTTGGTATGGGTCTATTGCCTGTATAGTGCAGCCTCTGGTGTCTGTTCCCGCTCTTTCCCTTGGTATGGGTCTATCGACTGTATAGTACAGCCTCTGGTGTCTGTTCCCGCTCTTTCCATTGGTATGGGTCTATCACCTGTATACTACAGCCTCTGATGTATGTTCCCATTCTTTCCTTTGGTATGGGTCTATCGATTGTATAGTACAGCCTTTGATGTCTGTTCCCGCTCTTTCCCTTGGTATGGGTCTATTGGCTGTATAGTACAGCCTCTGATGTCTCTTTCCCCACTCTTCCCCAGAATGCTGCAGGAGGAAATATAGTAGCAGATATCCAGGTGATTTCAGAAAAGGAGACCATTCCACATGGGTACTGCTACATACCAGAATATATGGAACCGAGTGAGTACAGGAGTGTAATGTGTATGTGTATTTGTCCATGTTAGGACTGCAGCACTTCTACACTGTCTTTGTCCGTATTGTTCCAGAGACCTCTGTGTGGAAGAAGAAGCGTGTGTGTGTACGCCTCGTCCCCCTGGGCAGCGTGGAGATGGCTGTAGTGGACGTCCGGGTGACGGCCAAGAGCAGATTGATGCTGCAGCACTACACCTGTCTGGGGTTCGCAGGCCTCTCTCACGTGCATCTATGCGTCTGTCAGCGCACAAACACAGACCCCCTATCCTGCAAACAATACTGATTATGATTTTACACTCCAGCCCAACAAAACTGGCAAACTCCTGCCAAATGCTTTGTATGTTTTTGAAAAAGAGGAACTTTCTCTTGTGGTGACATTTTAAGGGTTTATTATTGTGATGGAAACATTTTCCCCAAAACTCTTCCTTGGGTTTATGAAAACATTTATACACACACTCCCAAGATGGCTGTCTTACAGGCATAGAGATAAATGCACACTCCATGCACACCACACTGCGCCTCCCCCTACCCCCACAAGCAGCCCTTCTCTCTGTTATAAATGCAGACTGAACTGGTGCTGTGCTTTTCAGTGACATCCACGGCTATGTGATCTGGTGTAAGAAGGGCCATGTCTCCAGCCCTGTGCCAGAAGCCAAACCACGCAGGGTCACTCTGGACATCCGGACACTGTCTCTGGACCAGCCTGCACCTCCATTGCCTCTGAGGCCAAGGTAATGGCATGTGCACCAATGACAGAGTCCTTCACAGGTGCTGAGTCCCATTTGATGTCGCCCATAGGCGCTCAGGGAGGCAGACAGAGGTAATACAGGTTACAAAGCTCCCCAGGTAGTCCCCATCTCTACTCATTTTAGACATTCAGCAATATAGTACCCTACATACCGTAAGCAATACATAATACTGCCCTCTGCTGGTTAGGACATGCAGATAATACTCAAAGATGCCCCTTGCACATCTCCCTGTCTCACCTCCATAGTAATGGCCCACCTGCACTCCCAGCTACAAAGATTAGCCGCCGACGTAGTAATCTTGAGAAAAACGATGTACTGGACAGTGTTTATGACAGCAGCAACACCTTCTCTATTTCGGGTAAGTGTGTGTGCATTGCGCACTGCTCGGTTTTATATGGAAGCTCATTTGCAGGGCTGTTGCTCACCTGAACATCTTATTTTTCCTGTTACTACAGGAAGAGAGACTTACGTTTCCTTTGAAAGTCAGTAACTTCTCTTGCATTTTCAGTCTGACATTGAAACATAACTACAGGTTAGAGTGCCATGCGGTGGTCACCAGCTCAAATCCCAGGGTTAGCAGTGTGATTTCACTGTGATGTCACCTTGTGCGAGCTCCAGGGATTAAATTCCAGGGTTGGCAGTGTGATTTCACTGTGATGTCACCTTGTGCGAGCTCCAGGGACTAAATCCCAGGGTTGCCAGTGTGATTTCATTGTGATTTCACCATGTGCGAGCTCCAGGGACTAAATCCCAGGGTTAGTAGTGTGATTTCACTGTGATTTCACCTTGCGCGAGCTCCAGGGACTAAATCCCAGGGTTAGCAATGTGATTTCACTGTGGCTCGCTGGCTGACCCTGCTTTCTCAAAAATGTACATCACTTTAATTTCACTTTTTCCTGTCTCTTGTGCTCCCTAGCCATGGATGGGGTTCCCTTTGCCCTGCACCCCAAGTTTGAGGCACAACCCAGTGAAATGGTGAGTACCAGGCAGCATTGCAAAGCGTCACTGCTTCATAGTTATGGCTTCCACTGCGGGGCCCTTGAACCAGTATACCTTTAGGCTTCCTGCCCGTGTCCTTAACCACTTAAGCACTGTCCAGGCCTGCTTCTCCCGCTCACATCTAATACATGCACATGTAAGCAGCTGTCCTTCCTATCTGATCTGCTGCTCTGTGTCTATACTGCTGCTATTGAGCCTGCCAGTGCTTCAGGGCCTTGATTTCACTGAGGACACTGCATGTGGTCGTATAGAGAAGACCGCAACCATAATCATGCTCATTCTGTCTCCTAGGTCTCAGGAAACACTATGAAAGATATCCGCATTAAGTCAGTGCAGGAGATCGAGAACGAGGTGAGTGTCAAACGTGGCTGACTGTCTGCGCAGAGTCAAAAATGCAGCCGATTGTCTGTGTGCAGCTAATGGTCTGTCTGTGTTGTGTGGCAGTACAACTACACCTTTGCAGTGGAGGAGTCTGCAACAAATCGAGCTCAACCTTAAGATCTCAGGCTCACCTATGAAGACCCACCTGCACCTTTTTCTTACACCAAACCCTCCCTTTCAGGGGTCTTTTGTAAACACTTTATAACTTGTGCACTACTTGCATACCTGTGATTGACCTCATTCAAGCCTGTTACTTGCATACTGGTGAAGACAGGTGCTGCACTTCGACAGACAAAGGATCTCACAGTTAGGTAACATACTGACAGAATACTCACCAAGAGCACCTTAACAGCTGAAATTGTGCTATATTTTGGTATTATGACTTTTATTTATCTTGTTTTTAAAAAATTGGGATAACTGTCTAAAGTAAATTCTTGTCTTGTTTGTAGTGCATATTGTTCATTAAATGATTTGATGGTAGATTTATGAAACTGCCAGGTGAAGAAGACAGTAATTCTTCATTTTTGCATGTTTTTATTCTTTATCCAGTCAGGCATGATAGATCATTATGCAGAATTAAAGCTGCTCTCTGTTGTATCTTTCATCTTGACTATTTTCCATTTTGTCCTCGGTTGTAAGAAGTACAGTTATTTTGTAAAAGTTTAAATGATCTAAATGTGTCTGCTGGTCTGTCATTGCAGCAGTAAGGGACAGAGTGCTGTTTATATGGGGCACAACTGGTGCCCCCACTAAGGAGAGCCAGTCCCTTAAGCTGCACTCAGACCTGGGGAGGCTCACTGACATACTGAAATTCACCTTTTAACCTGTCAGTCAAGTGCATATTTGCTCTGTATAAATATTGTGCTTCATTTCAGTTTTATTCTGTTTCAGTGCTTAGCCTGAGCTTATTTCTTTTTTTGTGTATTTATAACTCCCTTGAAAATAAATGCTTTGGATTATTTAACAGTGTGAATTTGATTGAAAGCATTGTGAAGCATCTCAATATGATGAGGATGAGAGCAGGAGAGTTAGGATCTCCACTCTCTCCTCTGGGCTGTTTTTCAGTTTGTGAAGTCATATACTCAACTCTGCTCTCCTCCTCACCCCTGTTTCGCCCCAGCCTTGTCTCTGTTCTCCTTCTCACCCTCGTGCTGCCCCTCGTCACTGCTCTCCTACTCACCCCTTTGACTCTTCGGCCTTGTCTCTGCTCTCTTTACCCCTGTGCTGCCCTGGCTTCATCTCTGCTCTGCTCCTCACCCCTGTGCCCCCCAGCCTCATCTCCACTCTGCTCCTCACCCCTGGCCCATGATAGCCTCGTCTTCTCTTTGCTCCTCACCCCTGGACCATGATAGCCTCATCTCCACAATTCTCCTCACCACTGTGCCTCCACAGCCTTGTCTCCTCCACTCTGCTCCTCACCCCTGTGCCCCCACAGCCTCATCTCCACTCTGCTCCTCACCCCTGGCCCATGATGGCTTCATCTCTGCTCTTCTCCTCACCCCTGTGCCCACACAGCCTCATCTCTGCTCTTCTCCTCACCCCTGTGCCCCCACAGCCTCATCTCTGCTGTTCTCCTCACCCTTGTGCCCCCACAGTCTCATCTCCGCTCTGCTCCTCACCCCTGGCTCATGATAGCCTCATCTCCACAATTCTCCTCACCACTGTGCCTCCACAGCCTTGTCTCCTCCACTCTTTCTCCTCACCCCTGTGCCCCCACAGCCTCATCGCCGCTTTACTCCTCACCCCTGGCCCATGATGGCTCATCTCCAGCCAGCTGTTCTACGTCTTCATTATTAACATTCAACTTCATTCTGACTAGAAATACTCTGACATTTAGCAAACGGCATGAGAGAAAACAGAAGATACACAGTACACCTTTCCCTATCCACTCTTCCACCGTTATCATCCCCCGAGGTTTGAGGATTCAAGGATTCAAGGGTCGTATTGGTCACATGCAATATATAATCTGACTATAACCTGCGCTGAAAGGCAAAGTGGTCAACTCCGCCTTAAAAACAGAAAAAGCAAAAAATAAAAACTAAAGGCATTCAAAGTAACAACATAATGAATAGTCATAAATAAGTAGTTGTACATCTCTCATCTATCTTTTATAGTATAACATAGATCAAATAAGTATGATGTGCATTGATAAGGAGGGAATTTCAGAAGCGTAATCAAGTGTTAAGCCATCTAATGACTTGAGGATAGAAGCTCCTTCTGAGCCTCTCAGTTCTCACTGAGGATGTATTCACACCAGCTGATCCGCACTAAAGTCCAGTTCATATGACTAGCTCTGTACCATGCCCATGCGCAGTATGCTTAACCATGCCCTGGCCCGTTTGGAGAGGTGGGTCAGAGCACAATTCATAGCCCTAACTCTAACCCGAACAAGACGTCACCTATCCAGGCAGACAGACACAGCACTTTACTTGATGGGGCACAGATAATATAGTTTTATACTATTTCTTATGTATTAATTAACCACAAACTAATTACTAACAGTTACTATATTTGTTTTTATATTTCTTAATTCTGTAAACCTTTGTGAACTACTGAAGGAACAAATCATGAATAACACAAGTTATCAAATTGAGATGCATCTATCTCAAATAGGGACTATATTTGTTCATGATTTGTACTTCAGCAGTAACTGAGTTATTACTATCTGTGCCCCATAAAGTTAACCAGTAAATTAGTGAACCAGTGAACCAGTCATTAGTAAATGATAATAACCAATTATTATCAGTGAAATTGGATGATTCACAGATGATCGGAGGATCAGCTTCGAGAACTGAAGTCCCAGAGATGTCTAACATCCTAGCTGGAGGGTCAGCTTTAAGCAACTGCTCAAAGTTGCCAGCCCAACGGGTCACAACTGCAGTGTCATCCGTAAGAACAGTCCCATCATCTGTCCTGACTGCAAGTCTCTGAGGTACAGGTTCAGATGTAGGTGATGCTTCGATTCGTCTGTAAGTAGGATGTAGGTCACTGGACCACAGATGGTGTGTCACCTGCTCACAGATTCATCTAACAAATGCCTCCTCTGCCCTCAGAGCCCTCACAGCTGTCCTTCTCAGTTCCCAGTTCAGACTGGAGTTGCCACCGAGTCATGTGCTGCGACTCCTCTGGATAATATCCAGGGTGCCCTGCGAGATGAAACACCTCCTTCTGGGAACACCAGCAACACCAACACAACTTTCGGCAACCTTCAGGGTCTTATCACGGAAGGTCTCCCACATCACATTAGAGTCAGCAGTCGCAAACTCATCTGTGTGCAGCTGTGAACAGCTTGATCTTGGAATCTGTCCAACCTCATTCTCCTAGTAAGTAGTAGCCTACTGGATCTAAGCTGAATCTTCAGAGTAGCAACAACAAGTCTGTGGTCAGAATTCACAAACTGGGTGGTGGCACACATCCTCCAGCATCTGCCCACAAGGATGTGATCGATCTCCTTCGCTGCACCACTAGTATTGGAGTACCAAGTCCAAAGATGCAGCTCAGTGTGTTGGAACCAGGATCCAGCGTTTCGCAGTCCCTGACCTTTTGCAAATTCGAGGAACATGGAGCCACTCTAACGCTAGCCCCCAGACCCAAGGAGACTGACAAAATCTTCATAGCCAGCCCTGTCAGTGCCAGTGGTCGCATTGAACTAACCCATGACCAGAGGAGTGTCACCTCGTGGGCACCCATCAACCACTGAGTGAAGCTGCGAGTAAAATGTCATCCTCAATAGGAGATCACTCTCCGCTGTCGGAGCACACACTGAGACAACAGACAAGACACCCAAGGAGTGCCTTAGCCCGAGTCTCAAAATACGCACATTGAAAGGAGTGACATCAGACATCATTGGAAGGATCCGACCCACCACAGCAACAGCTACTCCCTGAGTATGACAGCTGTCAGACTGACTAGACCAAAAGTAAGTTTACCCACCTACAGAGATCTGGCCACTCCCCAGTCTGCGTACCTCAGGGAGTGTTGCCACGGAAACGCAGAGATTAAGAAGCTCCCCCAACAGCAGAGGAAGATGGTTATCTTGCCGGAGAGTGTTGGAGTTCACCGTCTCCACCGGGTCCGTTGATGAGAAGAGATTCACAGCAGAGATGGGGAGAATCCAGTTGCAGGGTCCAAGTTTATTGTTTACACAGATCGATCTGGGAGCCACGCTCTGACATACATTCA
>JAODJW010000094.1:427909-447341 GCA_026777045.1 Hyperopisus bebe
AGGTGGGGGTCTGGGTGAGATGGGTCCCTGGTGACTCTCCTGGCCTTCCAGAGGGCAGCAGAGTGTAGAGGTGGGGGTCTGGGTGAGATGGGTCCCTGGTGACTCTCCTGGCCTTCGAGAGGGCAGCAGAGTGTAGAGGTGGGGGTCTGGGTGAGATGGGTCCCTGGTGACTCTCCTGGCCTTCCAGAGGGCAGCAGAGTGTAGAGGTGGGGGCCTGGGTGAGATGGGTCCATGGTGATTCTCCTGGCCAGTCAAAGACACCAGGTTCTGTGTATGTCCTCTAGTGAAGGCAGCTGGGTGTCGGTAAGTTTTTGTGCTGACTTGATGACTCCCGGGAGGGTCTTCTTGTGAAGCACGGAGCAGCTAGCATACCATACCAGGATAGCACAGGTGTGTGCTTTCCACAGAGTAGCGAATGGACACCAGCAGCTGCTTGGACAGGTTCTGTGCCTTCTTCACTAGAGTGGTTGTGTTGAGTGACCGTGTGAGGTCTGCTGCTGCAGGACGACCGCGTCTTTGAGGTGGGGGGTGTGAGCGTCACTGCGGTTGGAAAACCGTGCCTTTTATGGTAATCAAAAAATTAGGCAGGTGCCCTGTATGTCACATGTCACATTCTGTTCATTAATTCAGCAGCAAATGTTCAGCATTTTTGACTCCCACATGTCTTTCAGCATTATTTCCGTTCCACATTGTTCCACACCCAGATCATATGCACCCCCTCCCAGGGGAATCTCTGGTGTGAAACTCCTCTGCCAGTTGTCATGGCTCTCACCCCCTTGCTCTGTTAGCCCCAGGTCATACGCCGTTTCTGTTTCCGCCCCCAGGACTGAGTGCCCCCTCGCCCACCAACCCCTTCCACAGCGACCAGCCTCGGCTCACCCTTAACCAGATGCGCCCAAGCTCCACATCGCCGCTGCCTGGCTCCGCCCTGACCTACAGCGCCTCCCTGCCCCTGCCTTTGAGCCGCCAGTCCCCAGCACTGACCTCCTCCTTTACCCAGCCGCCCACCTTGACGGCCGTGGGGCCTCCGGGCCTCCTGGAAGTGCCTGGGAACCTGCCCCAGCCCCTGCTGCCCCTGACCCCTGCAGCCGCACCCGGAGACCACCTCAGCGGGAACCCCTTCCTGTGAGTCGGACCTGAGGCTTCTGTGGTGCGCCTCCATTGCCGGACTCACTGAGTTTCTTTTCACTGGAATCTCTCTTCGGCTTGGCCCCTGCTCCCTCCTGGTCGCTCTGGGGTTAGGTTTAGGGTTAGGGTTAGGGTTAGGTTTAGGGTTAGGGTTATGTGGTTACCTGAGTGTGTGTGCCTGTGGGTTTGCTGCTTGACAGCTGCTAAGCCTTCTTTTCTAAACGCCTTAGTCAAATCATCCTGTAAGATAAATGCTCTCCAGTGTTTTATGAAGATAGCCAAAAGAACAGGATCATTGTTTTTCATTAGTTATTCCACTAGCCATATGTTTCATAGAAATTCAAAAATTTGGCATGTGCAGAAATAAGTGATCATGGAGATTTGTAAGCAGATGTTTCCAGTAGATTCGACATTTCTGCTTACTTAAAAATAAGACACTTCCTCATACATGGAATGCTTAGAAGAGTATCTCAAAAGCTGACCTACTATCCAGCTCGTCATTCTGGAGACATGTAGGTCCCTGCAGATCTTTGTTTCTGGGCTTTTGCTTGGCTTCCAGTCTAGATTTTTCAGTCCCTCTCTGGATGATTTCGAAGGACATCTACACTCTCACACACGGCTCTACAGTGTTGTCCAGTGTGGAATGTGACCTTTACACTGGACTGATGGACTTTCTGGAATAACTGTGTAAGCAGCACATGCGGGCTGGCATTATGAATTGCACTAACGAGTGCGGCTAATCTGACCACATTTAAAACAAGCACACCCAAACTCGTGCATTGGCCCTTGATTACCCTGGTATGTGATTACTTATCCATTTTTACATTTAACATATAAATGTGCTAATTTATGCTTCTCATTCATTTCTGCACTTGCATTGATTTTTATGTAAATACGTTAAAAATGTGACATTTCCAAAGCTACGTTAGAGGCTCATAAACTGTTAATTAGGACGGCATGGCTCGTGTGTGTGCATGCATGCATGCGCATGCTTGTGTGCGCATGCGTGTGTGCGCGGGGGCGAGCGCAGTTGGCAGGGTGCAGTGCTTTGCACACCCTGAGGTGGGTAACTTGGAGCTGAGCAGCTCAGCTGCACACCGACTAACATGATCCATCAGACCCCAGGCAAGTATGCAGAACTAGTCCAAACCTGAACCACAAACACCCACAATGCACTGGGCAGTAGCTACCCACAAGTACCTTGCCCAGCTGTTATGTCTCACCAGTTAACCCAGAAACCCAGTCAGTGGACTGCTTTTAAGGGGACTCACACACTACAGCGCCATCCTGCTTATAAACAGCTGACAGCTTGGGGAGAAGCTGGGGACAGAGAGAGAGAGAGAGAGAGAGAGAGGGAGCACCCCCAAATGTTTTCTTTGCTTTTTGTTTTTTGCAGAAAGAGGATTTAAAACTGTCAGTGTTTGGATTCAGCATTATGAGACCCACATATTGAAAGAATGTATTGAACTGAAGTGGTGTTACCAGGAAATAACCAGAAATTGTCAATTAAATATGAATATATAAACACATAAATTCCATCTGCATTTTATTCCAGTGCTTCTTAACCGAGCCAGTCACTGACTGCTCAGTCATTGCAATTCTCCGTGTGCAGTTAATGTTTCAAAAATATCACGACTAGTGCAGTTTTTTGAACATTTTGCACAAACATGAACCATATGTAAAGTATCACTATTGCAAAATGCCTCCTAAATGCCCACTTGTGCCCCCCTCAGACTAACAGTGGTACTGCAGCAGGACAGGTGGCGTGACGGTGCTGAGTGAGTTGAGCACCTGCCAGTTTCTTCCGTGGCTCCTTCTGTGTTTGTGTGCTGATTTTATTTCCCATGCAGGTAGTGTTGTTGTGTGGAGTAGAGCGAGAAATGCCCGCTTCCATTCTGTCATCACACCATCATATTGAATCTCTGCCCTGGTATTGGGTAAGAGACTCTCCAGAACATTACAGGAAATTATGGGGGCAGCATGATGTCAGTACTTCACATGAAAGCAGGTTTCTCAGAACTCCCATTGCCTGGAAAGGTAGGGGCTGATGTAATGGACTCCACGCCCACACCTTCCCAAAAGCAAACGCCATCAGTTACGCATATGACTGTATGTGTGTCTCTATGTGCCGTTTGATGGTTTTTTTAATTATTACGAAAATAGAGTTTCAGGTACGCTGTTACACCTGCTATCCTGGCCCTACTGAGCACATGTGCTTGTTCTTCCTGGTGTGTGTGGGTTGCTCTCCTCCCTCAAAAAGTGATTCGGTGGATCCTCCAAGTGGCTTCATGTGTCTGTATTGTGATGAAATGGGTCCCTCCTTTGGCTCTTTGCAGCTACATGCTGAAGATTGGCTTGGAAAATTGATAGGTGGATGAATATAACCTTTACACAACCAGTAATAAAATACCATGGAAATCCTTTGTAAGTAGTCTTGACCAGTAGAGGGCGATATTGTACTTGCAACCAGACAACGTCATGCTTAGTACATACTGACAATGGTGGGTGATAGTTATGTCATTAAAAAATTAAGACCCATCAGCATATATGGCTCGGGACATGGCAGCAAATTCGTATTTGAATACAATATCAGGTGAGTGCTGGGAACAAACTGAGAGCTGTGGATTTAAACAGCGTGTCTTGGGAAGAACTCAGCTGGGTCCCTGTTCAGAGCCCAAAAGCAAGTCCAGCTCCACCAATGTCCTGAGTGTGCAGCAGCCCTCTCCTCCACTGGGCAGGAGCATCTCTCACAGACCAGCTCAGAACTCCTGACTCACAGAGTTGGGTAATTCAGGTCCAGAGAGTAAAAGTCCAGACCAAGGTTTTGTTTCAACCAACCAGTTGAGCATAAAGAGTAACAGTCACAGAGGACTGGTTGCAACAAAAGCCCGGTCTGGACTTTTACTCTCTGGACCTGAATTATCCAATTCTGCTAACTGATACTGTTCTGTACTAAGGAACCACTCCATCAATGAGCTGTGTGTGTGGCAGCCCTCACCTCTCTCTTATACATAAAGCAGCCCTGACCTGAAGCTTATGCATGACTGGGTGAATAGATGGACAGACGTGAAGCAGTGGTGGAACAGCAGGAATGTCACACTCTAAGCAGCCACAGTGTGGGGAATTGGAGCCTGTAAATCGCACCAGAAAGTGTTTCAGCACTACATTTGACTGGCATCCCACCCAGGGTATATGAAGTGTGTGTAGTATAATATACAAAATGTCTACTTCCTGGATATATTTTACAATAATGGTGAAAAGACTTTAAGCTTGAATTCAAGCAAGAACTTCAAAGGTAAAAATCCATATTAGGTTCGATGTTTATTTGCAAAATGTGTAATTTATAAATGGTCTATGACAATTAGCTCTTTGATATATCAAAGAAATGAGTCAGTCCCTGAATCAGGCACAAATCTGCAAAACCGTTTAGTGTGTCAAAGGAAACTGTGAAAAATGGCAACAGCACACACCAAACACTGCAAACTGCATCAGCACAGAGGCACTGTGATCAAAGCTCACAGCCATCACAAAAGTACAACCTCAAACTTTACCAGAGTACTGAGTGAATAGGTCTGTGACCCAGTCTCAGTGAAAGCTGCATGTTGTGAGCCTCGCAGAGCCAGACGTTCTGACAAGACTGCTGCTTGGAAACTCTTTGAATCCAAGGCCGATGCACAAAGACACATAACTTTCTTTCTGTCTTTAAGCCGCAGCGTCTGGGATCTGTAATGGTTTGGGCTGCCATCTGTGGTTGCATGGACACCAGGATGAAGTAAAACAAACTGCAGGGGCTCTGAAGCCAATGGGTGGCCCTACAGAAAATTTATATTCAATATTGTTATTATGTACAAATAGTTACATTATTCTATTCATATTACATAGTTCATATACCATATTTAGATTCTGCTGCTATGTTCCTGCCGCTATATTATGTACAATCCATTCATGCAGTTACTGTGTGTCTGCCCTCTGATTGTGTTATATACACTGTGTTAATCTGCACTCTACCCTTGTAACTGTGTACATACAGCCCCCCCATGTGTCTTATGTTGCACAGTGGTCCAGGAGGAATGACGTCTCGTACCAGTGTATGTTTGTGTACAGCTGGCACGACAATAAAGCCCCGCTTGACATAGGGTACAAGGCGAGAGCTGCCATCCCATCTGACACACAGATACACACACACAGATACACACACAAACACTGCATACCTTGACCATGGATTTACCCAACCCATGCCTGGTTTGCTTTATAAATTAGAAAAACTGCAGGTATATGTCATGTGCAGGCAGACAGGCGAACGGGGAAGCAGACAAGCAGAGCCGGTGATACGGATAATCGGGGTTTATTAGGTACACAAGGGTAGACACGCACGAAAACTTCAATGATTGATCTGGGAAACAGAGGGAGACACAGACTAATATACACAAGACTAGTCAAAAGTAACAGGACACAGGTGATCACAATCAGGAATAACACGAGGTAACGAGGTGGGCGGGGCACACAAGAGGATCAGATGGAGCTGGGCGTGACAGACCCCCCCCCCCAAAGGCGCGCACACCGGGCGCGCCCGAGGGGAGGCGACAGACGAGACGAGGGAACAGGACCTGAAAGACAAAACCAAGGCATCAGTGGGGAACAGGAAACAGGATGGAGACACAGAACAGGCACAAGGACAAGAAGTAGGACAGGACCTGACAAAGAACAGGAAACACAGACAGACAGACTAGGAGAGGAGACACAAGGGGAACACCGACAGGCGGAACAAAAGGACCAGGAGTGAACAGACCCACAGGAGGAGGAGGAGCAGAAACAGGAGGGACGCAGGGACGAGGAGACAGAACAAAGGGAGGAGGACAACGGGGAGCCCGAAGGAACCCAGGCGGGCGAGGGAACGCAGTCGCAGGGGCCACAGGCGGACGGGAGGCCGGAGCCGGAGGGGACCACACAGAGGACAAGGAGACAGACGGAGGGACCAACAAAGGAAACAAGGAGGGAGCAGGAGGGAACAGCAGCGCAGGCAGGCAGGAGGGGGAAGCCGCGGCAGGCGAAGGTGCAGCCGGAGCCAGGGAAGGCGCCGTCCGACGCCCAGCCGAAGCAGGGGGGCCTGGAGGCGGCCGACGAGGTGCCGACGGAGGGACCGCAGACGGCCGACGAGGCACCGGAGGGGTACCCGGAGGCGATAGCCGAGCCGGTGCCGCGGGACCTGCAGGCAGCCACCGGGCCACGGCCAGGGGACGTATGGGCGAGCCGGGGGCAGGGCGGGCAGGACTCGTTTGTGTCCCCTCCACTTACGGGACACAGAAAGGCGGGGACCCCATCGGGCTCGTCCCCATTGGGGTGAGGGCCAAAGAGTTATAAGAGGGTCGGGGTTGGGGCCTCGGGCGTGGCAGTAGGCAAGGCCGTAGGCGGTGCAGCCGGAGCCGTGGGTGAGCCGGGCTGGACGGGCTGGACGAGCTGGATGGGCGTGCAGGCAGCAGACTGTGTAGCCGCGGGTGGAGCGGCGGGCGAGCAGGGCTGGACCGATGAGCAGGGCTGGACCGAAGAACAGGGCAGGATGGGCTGAACTGAAGAGTGGCCAGCAGGGGGCGCCTCTGCAGATGGTGCCGCGGGCAGAGCGGCGGCTTCCGCAGCAGCAGGCGGTGCCGCGGGCAGAGCGGCAGGCGGTGCCTTGGTGATGGCGCCGGGAGCTTTGTACACACGCGGGTGCGTCGCAACCGGGCCGTCTTCCAAGAGTGGGGTTTCCCCCCATTCACCCGCTAGGAGAGAAGCCGGTGAAAGAAGAGACCGCCCCACGAAAATCGTTGGGTCGGCTTCTTCTGTTCTTCCCTGTCGCTTCCTTTCCTTTCGCCGCTTGTTTGCCGTTATGCTCGAGACCGGGATTGTGGCAGGTGGTGAGTCGGGGGGCGGCTCCCAGGCGGCATACCCCAGGTGGGGCAGCCAAACGGCCGCTCTCTCCCTCAGCAGCTTTAGGTTTTCACCTACTTCGTCAAGCTGCTGTTCCTCACCAGTATGGAACCTCCAGTTCAGGAGCTCCCGACATCTGTCCACTAACCGGCGGGCCACTGGGTCCTCTCGGAGCTGGAGCAGGTTCGTCCATTGAATGACCTCCTCCATGGGGAGAACCTCCCCAGTAGCGCCGAGCACGAGGTAACGAGGGGGCGTGGCACACAAGAGGATCAGACGGAGCTGGGCGTGACAGTATGCAAATATGAAATTTTTTAAACCCTGCGATTTCTGGCGTCCTGCACTTCTATCTCCACCCTGTCACATCTCACGACACACAGAGCGGAGTTGGAAGTGCAGGACGCCAGAAATCAGGGAAAATGTGGGGTTTAATGGACGTAAAAATAAACAAACAGACAGCAAACGCACTTAGTTATCACTTTTGCCTTATGGCACGGAGCTCCATCATGCTGGAAAAGAGATTGTTTGTCACCAAACTGTTCTTGGATGGTTGGGAGAAGTTGCTCTCAAAGGATGTTTGGTACCATTCTTTATTCATGGCGGTGTTCTTAGGCAAAATTGTGAGTGAGCCCATTCCCTTGGCTGAGAACCAACCCCACACATGAATGGTCTCAGGATGCTTTACTGTTGGCAAGACACAGGACTGATGGTAGCGCTCACCTTTTCTTCTTTGGGCAATTTTTTTCTGGATGCCCCAAACAATCGGAAAGGGGATCCATCAGAGAAAATGGCTTTACCCCAGTCCTCAACAGTCCAGTCCTTGTACCTTTTGCAGAATATCAGTCTGTCACTGATGTTTTTCTTGGAGAGGAGTGGCTTCTTTGCTGTCCTTCTTGACACTGGGCCATCCTCCAGAAGTCTTCACCCCACTGTGCGTGCAGATGTACTCACACCTGCCTGCTGCCATTTCTGAGCTCTGCACTGGTGTTGCCCCGATCCTGCAGCCGAATTAGCTTTAGCAGATGGTCCTGGTGCTTGCTGGACTTTCTTGGGTGCCCTGAAGCATTCTTCTCAACAATTGAACCTCTCTCCTTGAAGTTGTTGTGGATCCGATAAATGGTTGATTTAGGTGCAATCTTACTAGCAGAAATATCCTTGCCTGTGAAGCCCTTTTTGTGCAAAGCAGTGATGACTGCACGTGTTTGCTTATAGGTAACCATGGTTACAGAGGAAGAACAATGATTTCAAGCACCACCCTCCTTTTAAAGCACCCAGTCTGCTATTCTAACTCAATCAGAATGACAGAGTGATCTCCAGTCTTGTCCTCATCAACACTCTCACCTGTGTTAACGAGAGAATCACTGAAATGATGTCAGTGGGACCTTTTGTGTGCAGTGGAAATGGGTTTTTGAGATTAAGTTCATTTTCATGACAAAGAGGGACTTTGCAATTAATTACAATTCATCTGATCACTCTTCATGACATTCTGGAGTACATGCAAATTGCCATTATAGAAAGTGAGGCAGGAGGCTTTAAATTAATATTTGTGTCATTCTCAAAAGTTTTGGCCATGGCTGTACACCGCATCACATTTTCATCACCGAAGGGGCACCTATTTGGGCACTTCATCATGTTGTCTAGTTTCTTAGGGATAGGAGCACCATTTCCAACTTGGTTCCCAAACCCCGGTTCACGGATCATAGTCCATGGCTAGTATTCCCCCATGCCATGGAATGCTGGTGGTTTTCTGGAAGGGTCAATTAATTTCTGAAAATAAAACTAAATATTTTAAATTTTTGGTGAATCATCAGGTTCACATATTCTGTTTGCATATGAAAAAATGTAAATGGTCAAATTGACAATCAATCTTCCAGTAACTAACCCCCCACCTCCCCATGGGCAGTAAATGACAAGAAGTATTCTAATCCATGAACATGGAAAGAATGGGAACCCCTACTTTACAGCATTGCATCTTATTTTCTGTTCTGGAAAGGACACTTAATCATGTGGCACAGGGGTAGCATTAGAAGGGCACTTCATAACGGCACCCTTTTCCATGGGTACGCATAGGGGTAAGGGCACCCTATAGGGCACTCCATCTCATTCTCTCCACTAGAAGGGCACTTCATAACGGCACCCTTTTCCATTGGATGGGTACACATAGGGGTAAGGGCACCTTATAGGGCACTGCATCTCATTCTCTCCACTAGAAGGGCACTTCATAACGGCACCCTTTTCCATTGGACGGGTACGCATAGGGGTAAGGGCACCCTATAGGGCACTGCATCTCATTCTCTCCACTGGAAGGGCACTTCATAACGGCACCCTTTTCCATTGGATGGGTACACATAGGGGCCGCTTAGACCATTGTAAGGGCACCTTATAGGGCACTGCATCTCATTCTCTCCACTAGAAGGGCACTCATTAAGATACCTTATAATATTTTTTTGGGCACATCATCATACTGTATGACATGAAGGGGGTACCCTAGTCAACACTCAATCAAGCTTTTTCCATGTGAATTGGAACCAATAACTGTGTTTTTGCCACTCTATAGTGCACTTTAACAATGTTTTATCAACTATGGGGGCACAAGGGGGGGGGGTGGTTGCTTCCCCCCCACCTGAGTCCACCGGCGCACAAAGCGACTGACAAATGTTACGGAGTATTTTGTAAACCATTCCTAGCTTGTTTAAACTCTATGACTCGTAAGTCATCAATATAGCAGAATTAGCAGAATAGGTTTTTGTCAGAGAACACTGGCATCATAATCTATTTCAGCAGAGTGAAGGTAGCTGGACTGTTAAATACACACAGGGCCAAACAAGTCTTTTCATGAAGCCACAGCAGTCCAGTGAACATGGCCACTTCCAATCCTCCTTGTGCAGAGGACTTTTTGAATTAGCCTGCAATGCGATCTATTGGCTAGATTTTAAATATAAATATAATAGCGCACAATGCTGCATTTACATCCTATGTGTGTTCAAGCAGTTGCATTTAGTAGAGCTGGGAGACATGGCCTAAAAAGAAAAGCTCAGATTTTTTGCAACCTACCCATGATTTATGATTCAGATTTTTATTTTTTTAAAAGAAAAAGCATCATTTAAATGTTTATCTTAACCATGTTTAACACATGAACTGCTGTATAGATGGGATTCGCTACTTCGATTAAATACTTTTGGCTTGGCAGCTTATATGAAGCTGCATCTTTTTCCTCTGTATCTATAGGCACCACATGTTTGGCCATATGAATCGTCATGGCATCTATAATTTATTTGCATTGGAGTCCTTTCTTATCGCATGTAATGTAACATTTAAAAAGGAAAAGGTCGTTGCTTTGCTTTTTAGCTAGCATTCACTGCTGTTAGCCTAAGGTTGCCAGCTTCAGTCAGCTGGCTGGAGTGCGATTTTTATATTTACATGTACATAAGTTTTAATACCTTGTAATTTTTCTGTAGGATTTGTAAGCTATCCCAACACTTTTGACATAACTAATTTTAGGTCTATAATGGAATAATATAGATTGGCAGTATGATTTTTGCGTGAGCATGAGTCTGACAGTGTGAATGTCGCATCAGATGCAATGGAGCTGATAGCTCGGCAAAGCTACACGCTCCAGCAACTCGGCCACGTGCCTCAGCAGGTGCTGATGGATACCCACCAGAGGATAGCTAGATAATTGCCGTTCCTTTAGTCGGGGACAAAAGATAGCAGAGCAGCTGCATATGTCAGTTGTTTTAGTGATAAAATGCTCCTAGCTTGACTGACACCCTTACCTTACATTATTGCCTTTATTGCACAGGTAGCAAAACTCCATCTTTACATATTTCATGTCGCTTTCTCATGAGACACATCAAGACAAAGCAGTTTTAGGGGTTGAAAGCCTTACTCAAGGGCCAAAAAGTGAGATGATCACAGACATGGGACATGCAAAACCTTGCAGACACAGATTACCCTGCAGAATCACGGCCCAGCAGAGCCCTGTGTTAGAGACAGTGGGCAAAATGCATTTAACAATGTCCAGTTACGGACCAGATCTGATGCAGATTCACAGGCACCTTGTGCTGGCTGAGTGATCATTGAAGATGGATGGATTTAAAAATGCTCCTAATCACCCCGGTGTTTTGTGGTTTATTTGTCTTGCACGGATAAAAGAGGCTGTAAAAGTCCAGAAATTGCTGATGAGGTTTGAAATTGCTTTTCCACTTGACTCATTCACCAGCATGAAGAAAACAGATGTCTCTATGACAGAAAGGACTTTTATTTTCAAGATGGGAGAAAAAAAAAGACTTGCTGAAAATACACAATTACAGTGTCCGACGGAAAGAAAGCCAATCTTGGGAAAGCTCTCATGCGCAGCCAGAACAGAAGGGCTCCAACCACCTGGCCAGTGCATAGGTGTGCTCGTCCTGCAGGGCCACACCCCACCCAGAGGGTGGCAGTCTAAAATCACCCATACCTGCAGTCAGTCTATCACTCTGCTTAAGATTACTCCGGTCAAGGCTTATGCTCTGCCTTCATAGGCTTTCTCAGCTGTAGTTGTTTTTGTGAGTTGGATGGTTTATAGTCTAGCTGAGTATTCTGGATTCTATCTGCTGGTAGCTATGATCTTGTCCTCGGTCACTCCCATGCAGCTTGGAGTCCAGCCCTACCATCTCACAGTGAGGGGTGTCAGCACCGACTACTCAGACGTCAGCTTTTCAAAGAAAGGTCTGGCAGGCAGTAGAGCTGGCGTCACGTGTGTGTAAAGCCTGGGTGTGTCTGATTGCCCTGTTTTTTTTTTTTGTTTTGGAACATTATGAGGTTCTCTTTTGTTTTTTTGTTTTCTTCAATTCTGTCCCGTGGCTGTGACAAGGCCCAGGTTGTTCTATCAACACAGGAAGCAAAAATAAACAAGAATATCCGATGAAAAAAATCCAGCAGAATTAATAGGCAGCAGATCTATAACCTGAAACACTGTGTGTTTCACACAGGCCATCAGCCAAAGGGGTAATGTTTTTAGTTTGGCCATTTCTAAGGCTCCTATAGAGGATTTCAGCTGTTCATGTGGACACTGAAGACACAGACAGTGACCATGTTGTAGTTGCACACCTGAAGACGTCGAGCGAAATCGGTGATGACAGTGTAGCTGGGGCTGGATGTTGGCAGAATCGTAGCTAAGTGGTAATTTTCTTCACTTTTTTCATCAGAGCTGGGTGGAATCCAGAATATGCTTTGGTTAAATGATTAAATACTTTGGTGTGAATTACCTATAAATAAAAGGTCACTTTTTTCTGTTATTTGAGATTCCGGTGACTGAATCCAAGTTAGCTGTCATGTGACTAGGCCCGGTGAATCCTATAGGTGACAAAGGCACTTGCCTAGGGTACCAACTTCGGAGGGGTCACCGACTTGCCAGCTGATTTCACTTTGCCTTGGACTGGGAGGTGCCAGTGGTGGTGCTCACCGAGGCCAGCAAGTCGGCTTGCATCAGTACTACACACGACAGATGTAGTGAACCTGCCACCCAAAATTAACATGGTTCTGTCTGGCAGACCCTCCCTTCAACTAACAACAATCTCAAGAGTTGGAGAGTTTGTACGTTGCAGTCAATAGACAAGGAGCTGTAGCGTGATACTTTACAGTGTCCCAGTCAGTAGTCATTGGAAGCCCTCAAATCAACATTACTGAGGGAGAAATTATGCGCAATTCCAACATGGTGTTTCCTTCAATCTCCAAAACACAACCTGAGCATCAATCCTGCTCACCCAGCCCGGATACACAGAGCTCACATGACCTGAACAAAATCAGCTGAAAACAGAAGTCCAGGGGGTCAGCAAGGCTGCAATGTTCCTGCCCTGATTTCCAGAGTTCCCTTTCCTGCGTAAGCTGGCAGATTGGAGGAAGCAAATTGTCCTGCTTTTATTAGCTGCCGGCAGATATAGTGTGCTTTGGTTGGAAGCGTTTCCCTCACTACCATTTGAATTTTAAGGCACCTTTTACGTAATATTTGTTTAACATCTCACGGTTTGGTGCTGTTAAAGACATAAGCCACCATATCATTAGCCGGCTTTGAGATTTGCCCGCCTGATTCCTCGCTGGGGGTAGATACTGCAGGTAAGGCGTTCGCCATGCAACGCGTCACCTGAGGTCAGGCATTCCTGCCGGCTCCTCCTGTCCCGCTGCCAGTCGTGTTGTCACATTTGCTTGGAGCGCCAGGCAGCAGGCTCGAACACGCTCAGGGGAAATTACCGTTGTAGCCTGGGGTGCAGAAACAGGCACACCTGAGAGAGGGCGTATCCGCGTGAGTGAGTCTGCTCAGCTGGCGAGCCTGGACACGTGGGGCCCACTCAGCGCTCCAGGCTGCAGCTGCACCTGCTCCCTCCGCGCCTGACAACAGGTGGGGGCCACCTCATTCTGGGCTCCTATTACTCACCTGTTGATGAATCCACCCTGCCTGCCTGCCACTTTTTGCCGCTGGTCCTCATCCCTCAAGCTCCACCCCTGCTCCCCTTCATCCACACATAGACACTACACTGGTTTTGAAGGATACATGCAGCTGCTGGGATACAGGTGCATCCAGTGCTGGCTTTGTGAGGCCTGGGTGCCACATACTTGCTTCACACACTTAAAGCTATTTGGGGGCGGCCATGACTCTCTCCACTCGCCCTGCTAACACTGCAGACCTAAGAGCAGTATGATCCCAGACCAATGGACGTGGCAGCTGACTGTCAGTCCTTTAGCCGAAGTGCTGACTTATGATCATAACCACTGTGAATGTGCCATGCAAGTTAATGAGATAAGGAGGGTTTCAGCTGTTGATATTTCTAGTGTCATTCTGGGGTCAGTGCTGGTAGATACCTTGTAAAGAACCACCCCATTAGTGGCAGTGACTCTAGAAACTCTATGTCCCTCACCTGTGTTGGGGGGGGGGGGGGCGAGGACAAGCCTGCATGGATGGCTAGTTCAGAACACATCACAGAGAAGCTTATGGAGAACAACAAAGGATGGTGAATATCCTAAGAGTAAACAATACTGCTCAGCACAGCATGAGGGACACTACCTGAGTGCACTGTGCTGGACACTATCTGAGTGCACTGTGCTGGACACTACCTGAGTGCACTGTGCTGGACACTACATGAATGCACTGTGCTGGACACTATCTGAGTGCACTGTGCTGGACACTATCTGAGTGCATTGTGCTGGACACTATCTGAGTGCACTGTGCTGGACACTACCTGAGTGCACTGTGCTGGACAGATCTTCTCACAGAAAGAGCTTTGCTTGGTGGCATTAAACCCTGTCAGGCCACTAACTGTCATGCTGATTCTTGAGTAATGAATGAATGATAAAGTGTGTGGCTAATGGTGTTTTTGATGTGGCAATGAGTAGTATGAGATACCCACATACTAAAATCACTTGTTCAGAAGCACTTCTTTTGTTTATCTTTGCCTCGGTGTGTGTGATGTTGAAAGAGGACAGAGAAGGAGCCATTTACATTTAGATACTTTATTCAAGCTGGTCATTTTGTAAGCTTCACCATCACCTAGTGCTGTTCCCTTTGTTTAAATAAATATGCTGCAGGGATCATACATTTCACAACAGCAGAGTTTGAAAGGAAATGCAATCTGCATATGCGATCAGATATTTTTGTTCATGGTATGGAAAATCCTTGTGGAATTTACACTACATATTCACAATTCACAAAAACAAATAGGATTTTGTGAGAAAATGTTTGTCTTTCATTGTTGCCATTCCATGCTGTGGTGTCTCTCTCATTGGCCTCGTAATGCTTTAAAAACGTCCTGTAAGAAATGTAAGGCTGTCACTTAGCTGTTAATGGCAAAGTGGAAGAGGTCCGTTTCGACACCACACTGGTCTAAGAGCGGCTCAGTCTCTGCTGGAGGGTCATGTATCCAGCACAGCTTACTGACAGACTCTCAGCTCTGCCCTTTGATGGTTGTGCTGGTGCTGGTTCAGGAGCACCGTGGCCTCTTCCTCAGGGCCCGGTTGTTGCCGCCGCTGCAGCTGGCAGGCTTAACCCTCTTTGCCTGCTGCTGACTCACTTTGTTGGGCACCTTGCAGCCGGACCTCTTCTGAGCCTTGCTGAAAGTGGCTGGTGTCTCTGCAGCCTCGGGCTTGGCCTCTGGCATGGCACAGGAGTCTCCGGCATCCCAGCTGAGGGAACGTGGCGAGCGCTCTGGATTCACGTCGCAGTGGATGGACCCAGCCAGCTGGCAGAGGGCGAAGGCTGCTGATTGCTTCTGCTCCTCACACGCATCCGGGCTCGGCAAGGCGTTGTCACGGGGGGTTCGCTGCCTCACCGGTGGTACCTTCCCTCCTGATCCACAGGACAGAGGCCCCATGGTGACTCTGAGGGACAGATTCAGGGGCATGTCCTGCTGTGCCTCCAGTGGCACTGGACTGCTCCTGCCGCTGCTGCTGCTGCTGCAAATGTCTACTGCCTGCTTCTTGGAGAGGTTCAGAGGAACAATGTTCTCTATCTCTTCATTCTCCTCTGTTTCCTTCTCTTCTTGCTCATCTCCTGACTTCTCTTTAGTTACAAAGACTTGAGTCTCTGTCTTATACTCTACTAACCTGTAAGAGAAGGTGGGCAGTCATTAACCTTAGCAGCTACAATCATTTGAAATGCAAACATTTAAGTCAGAGTGATTATGCAACATGGACAGTGCTTGAAAACTGACACTGTGTCTTACCTTTCATCAATGGGCGTCAAGCCCTCCTGCTGTGACTCAGGTGAGAATTTTGCTGGGCTGGGTGACTCACTCTTCACTGCCTGTGTGGTATGGACACCTTCATCTGACTGGTGGAGTGAAGCCATATTTCTGCCCACTGGGTGAGGATGGCCATTGCCAGACTCCTTCTGGGAGAAATCGGTGGTAGTTGGCCTATCTGGGGATCCGGAGGCAGCACAGCCAGCTTTGGGGCTCATTCTCAGCACTTTTCCCTCACCCTGGTCATGGCCAGCGAGCCTTGTGCTCCTCCCTTCAACCTGGAGGTGGCGATGTGGGAAAATGCCATACTCCCCAGCTGCCATTGGCCTGACATACATTTCTGTGCGCAAGTGCTCTGGGCCTGTTATCGAGGGGTGGTGTTGCTCGGGAGCCCGGTACATCCCATAGTGAAGTGGAGCTGATGGATGGAGTGACTGAAAATACCGGTAGTGGTGTTCTGGCATGGGGAGGAGAGCAGGTGTTGGAAACAGCGAACGAGTCAGCAGGGGCCTTTGGGGATCTAGGACGTAGGGTCGTATGGGGGGCTCACGGTCCTGCTCATGCAGACCACCTGAAAGCAGGTATGGTGAATAAACTGAGAGCAGCGAGGAGTCGGGGAACACGTAAGCTGGGCACTCCGAAAGAATGGGAGCAGGGTAACTCGATCCTGCGACGTTGCCCTGTTTGTGTTCAAAGGGTGGAAGTGGGATGAAAGCAGCTGGACGACTCCATGGAGAGGGGGGGTGGTAGAATGGGGGGGCAGGCGGGGAGAAGGCCTCTGGCTTGTGTACAGTTGGTGGTGTGTCCTTATCGCTGTCGCGATGGACAGGTGAGAAGGCTGAGGGTCGTGCTGTGGTCTCTGTCCGCTGTTTCTCAGCGTCTTTGTCTGGTGAACCCAACGATATTTCTGAGGCATTCGGAGCATCGCACCCCTTAGGGTTTGTCTCTCGCTCCTCTGCAGCACCACGCTTTTCTGGCAAGGTGTCCATCGGAGGGCTCTGGGTCTGCCCCAAAGGAGACATGACAGCTACTGGTGCCGTCAGCGATGGAACTGCTGGTGTGGCTGGATCCGCAGTTTCGATGGAAGTGGAGACTGGGGAGGGGTCAGCTGGGGTCTTAGCCTGTTTGGTCACCAGGGAAATGGAGTTCTTGCATAGGTCATACTTCATGTGGTTGAAGAGGTGGGACTTCTCATTGCAGGTGAAGGGACACTGAAAACAGTGGTACTTGAATGGCTTGCCTGGGGGGCGGGGGATGTAGTGGGGCTTCTTGGGTTTGCGTTCCTTAGCAGTACTCATGATGGGAACCGGGGGCGGTGTTGCAGGCATGGAGGCACTTGGGGACCTTTGGATATGTCAAGTCTGCTTTAAGGGCACACTGGGGATGATTCTGGTTCAGTTACCGTGTGCCAGCAGTACTACTGAAGCTTGAGACATTCCTTTGGTTCAAGACCTGGATCAAAAGAAGAAGGTTCTGGTTAGGTGTGCAGCTTTCCCAGGTAATTATTCTCACATGACAAACTGAACCTTATTCGCAACTCCCATCGCCCAGAGAGAGAACAAAATTCAGCTAAGAATAGACCTTCATAGGTCCTTGATACCTGCTTTGAATTTGTCTACTGGGACCCACTGGCCCATCCGCTAATATGCACAGTGAGCCTGTGTGAGTCTGCTGGCAGGACCACAGGTGAGCGAGGCCTGCAGGGACACGTTCCCTCTCCCTCAGTCAGGCGCTCACTCAAAGGCCGTGAGAGCCCGCTACCACTCTGTTCCCACGGATTCACCTGCGGGAGCCTTACTTCTCAGGCCTGACGCGCCTGATGGCATCATCATTCTCCAAAGACCCCCCCACACACACACACTCTGTTCCCAGACCTCACCAAGTACCCTTGGCTCTACCTCTGCAGTTCTATGGCTCCAAGCCTCATTATCAGAGCGTACATAACTGACAGAACCAGTTGCTAAACCCTGCAGTCACACCTACTGTCACCGGGCCAGTACTGCTGTGGGTGCCGGCCATTCCCCCGCAGGACGGAACCCATGTTTGGTGGCTCTGCTTGTGGACAGCACTCTGAGCACCTCTGTTCTGTCGTCAGCCAGAATCACCCTGTCCCCACACTTTTTAGAGAGTGTCACATAGGAATGCAGTTGAAATTACTAATAAAATATTTTTGTTATACGTAATAATGTGAATGATGAGGTTTTGTTAAAGCGGTGATAATCTGCTATTACTTTAAACATAAGCGAGATACAGCAGTTTGGGTGTACGTTAAATTTTAATAACAATTTACATGGTTATAGATTATATATTATACATTATAACAAAATAATTAAATGTTTAAATTCCAGATGTCCAGATGTGCTTTTGTTCTCAGGGTGTCTGCCCTCCCTGACCCACGAGCAGCCATAAGTTAGTCCAGCAGAATTCTAGGAAGTGTCCCTAACGCCTAAATATTTAGCTGCGGGCACCATGCCTTGAGTTCCACAGCAACGGAACAGCGTTAGCAAAGCAACAGCCATCGACGCCTGTCTCATGCAGTCACCGGGCGTGACGTGTAACAAACACGGGGCACTGATATTTATGTTTATTAAGATATCATGTTGCTCTAATTAATCTTGTACAAAGAAAAATGAAAAGTCCGCTAAGAGTTCTGAGAGTCCAGCGTGAGCAGCTGACCGAGCCGGACCACGGGCTGTGGTTCCGCCCTGAGACGCCGGGTTCTCTGGCTATGCTTCAGGTGGTGCCCGACCGGGGCAACCCACAGCTATTACCGCTGGGCTTTCTGTTGGAAGAGCTGTTGGCCCCACCTTTTCTTAGGTCAGGATAGAAAATCTGTGAAAACCTGTGTTTGTCTCACAAGAGAGCCCTAATGATTTCATATTTATATCATTTAAATATACATACATACTTTAGCTATAAAAATGCATAATTTATATTATACATTATTTTATGTAATATCTCAATTATGTATTACATGTTCCATTTATATTGATAACTAAGCCCAGGCAGGTGCCTCTCCAGGTATCGGCGGTGACGGGTGCATATCAGCGCGTCGGCAAAGCCAGTGCGGGCGCCTCTCCGGGTATCGGCGGTGACAGGTGTGCAGCGTCATGCTGCCGTGGTAACTTGCCCACCTGTTGCAAATGCCACACTGTGTGGCGCCTGGCTGCTCCCTACGGCTTACGGTGCTTAAGGGACTCACATGGTGTATTTTCGAATCACAGACCATCCCCACACTATATATAATAACGGAGCTCCAGATCTCTGCAGAGGAGCCAGCACTCCAGTGATTTGGATCGATGTTACAGGCCTGGGGCTGTTCCCCTGGGAAGCCCTACCTGCTGCCATCAGCGGGGACATCGTCACACGGCAAAAGGAGGACACAGATGAGCCTTACCTTCGGAGCACGGAGTGGAAGAAGCGTCAGAAAGATCTCAGTGCTGCTTGTCCACTTGCTGGACCTGCTGCCTCTAACAAATTGCTCTTGTTGGCTGGCCGGTTTGCTGTCACTAACTCTACTGTTCACTGATACCTGTCCTTCCACTGTGGAGTCACTGTTCGCACTGTCCTGAACATGGAGGTGCTGATCTTCCTGCCCTGTCCTTCCCAACCTGTCCATCCCTCTCTCTCTCTCTCTCTCTCTCTCTCTCTCTCTCACACACACACACACACACACACACACA